>JAUMHI010000034.1:1039024-1049914 GCA_032359435.1 Enteromius unitaeniatus
CTTTTACCTTTCTTAAGCGCAAAGGAGCAACTATATCTAAAGTGCTAGAAAAGAGAGAGTGTATGGTTTCTGTTGCAATGACAATGAGAAGTTAATAATGGAGAGAGAACTGGAGAGAATCTGCAAGGAGGAATGGTAGAGGATCCCCAAATTCAGGTGTGAGAAACTTGTTGCATCTTTCCCAAAAAGACTCATGGCTGTATTAGATCAAAAGGGTGCTTCTACTAAATACAGAGCAAAGGGTCTGAATACTTAGTTTTTCATTTTTAATATATCTGCAAAAATGTCAATAATTCTGTGGTTTTGTCAATATGAGGTTATGTGTGGACATTGAGGAAAAAAAGAAGTTAAATGATTTTAACAAATGGCTGCAATATAACAAAGAGTGATGTATACAATATATATATGTATATATATATTTACTGTAGATAGAAAGCTCACTTCATAGCAGTGGTGTTACTTGTGCTATGACATGATGTAATGTGATAGCATAAATACATTAAATGTATTTAAATGTAAAAATACTGTAATGAAAAACTGTAGAGTGTTTTTTGGACATGTCATTGGGGGCAGCAGTGGGATCCGCTTTCATCACTCTGGATGAAGAAACATGGTAAATCTCTGAAGAGACTGTCAGGTTACACATTCACCAGAACAGTAGCGCACATCTGTCTGTGGAGTGTGAGTGGAATAATTATTTACAACATCCCAGGTGGTCTTTGAGTGAACTGAGCCCCATCTGAAACTGTGAGCTGTGACTAGGTCACCGCAAAGTGCTTCCACCTTTCCACTTTAGATTGAACAATGGGCACCCCCATCTAACTGAATTCAGAATGCTGTCTGTCTTTTCCTTCTGTGTGAGAGAAGCTCCACACCTGCCCTTTTTGTTCAGTTTTCCAGAAGCCGTAGGAAATTAAATAGACAGATAGGGCAATAAATGGATGGGCTATGGCCTGGTCTGCGTTAAGATGCTGTACGGCCTTAGAGATATGCTCCACATTGCCATCCCTCTAGATTCGGGAACCCCGCTGGCACGGAACATGTGCTAAATCCAAACCGTTCCTTTTTCTGCACAGCGTCAGGACTCATTTTATAAGAAGCTGGATAAATGTGCTCTTAAATCCTGGTAGGGGGGAATTGTATTTTATTTACTGTGTGTACTCTGTGGAGCACGACCCGCCACTCGGGCGTCTACGTTGTGATTGATGGACTTAATCAAACCCTCCCATGGCTGATGTCTTTAATATTGTACGCTTCTCAAACTCACTTCAAAGCTTTGCTCTGGAGAGCTTTGAATACAGAGGTTGTAATATTTCATTTGTGATAGATGTCCATGAGCTACCTGATGGATTCCAACCTGATATAGAGGCATACATTTCCTTCCTGCTTGATCTCCTTTGGGGATCTTCAGAGATATTAGCCTTCTTTGGTGCAGATATGTTACAATGTTTGAACATTTTTCAACCTATACCATACCAGTCAAAAGTCTCATATGCTCACAAGGTCTACATTATTTGATAATTTATTTAATATACAGTAAAAACTGAAATATTATCAAATATTATTACAATTTAAATTAACACTTTTTATTTGTAAATAAATATTTATTTATTTATATATTAAATAGTTTATTCCTGTAATTGTTAGCATCATAATTTTTTTTTTCACAGTTTCAGCGTCACATGATCCTCCTGAAATAATTCTGATATGCTGATTGGTGCTCAGTTTACATTTATTATTATTGTCAATTATAAAAATATTATCAATATGATTTTTTTTGTTAAGTTTTTTTTTTGAGAAACTGCAATGTGCTACTATTTAAATGTGAATGTGCATTAATTCATCTCACTCTCAAAAAACAAACCTACAATAATTAAATTACACAAATGTATCTAATCCCATTTTATTAACCAATATCTCTGCTGCTGACCTTTGATGATCCAGGTCAACCATACTTACATGCAAAAATGACTGCTTCATTGTTTTTTTATTGCTAAAAGGTACTGAACTGGCTTCTGCTTTACAGATGTGAATTTACTTTTTCTTCAGCCTTAGGTTTATTTGTGACACTTTTTGGTGTGCTTTTACATTTTCTATAAATAGAACTTCTTACAGTATATTAAAAACGTCTAGGTTACGAACGTAACCCACGTTCCCTGAAGGAGGAAACGGAGACGTTACATATGGGAACTCGCCTTTGAGCTTTTACTAAAGGCCAATGAATATTGGCGGGCACTGATTGCGCTCAGGTGCACCTCATCACTGCGTGAGTATAAGAGGGCACGCGCACAGTGAACATGCAGGTTTTCGCTGAAGAGCCATTGCCGGCGTCAGTGCGACCCTAGAGACGCGGCAGGAGAAAGTGTAACGTCTCCGTTCCCTCCTTCAGGGAACTTGGGTTACATTTGTAACCTAGACATTACCCTTTCAGTCGAATCATTTCGATATTACATATGGGAACACCCATGGAACAGGCCACACTCTAGGGCCGCGTTACACAGAGAACCCCTTCAAACTGGCGAGACATTTTTAGCTTTCCAGTTCATTAGCAGAGGAATCTGCACGTAACCTTCTCAACCTACCCACGGCCCGTATGAGAGGCGACAGGGTTGCTTTCAGTGGTGCTGAAACAAGCGGTTGAGGGCGGAGCGCATGAAGTTTTCTGAACTAACGCATACGGGACAAGAATTTTCAATATATTGATAAGAATATGGATATAATTGAAGGAAAACACAGCCTTGTGTAGACCATGGAGATGTTTTTGCCACACCTCTGGCGAAGGAGACCAGAGGAAGCACAGCCGGAGCTACTCCTCTCTAGACCAACTGCGGGACAGGGAGGACTCAGGTTACACACATTAAAGGGACACTGAGATTTTTAAGCGCGGCTTCCGTGGAAGCGGCACAGTAAGCCGGCACCAGCCGGTCTTCTCACTTATCTGCTGTCCTGATCGAGGACGCAAGAAGACACGGCCTCTACGCAGAGGTCGTAGAACCTGGCGAAGGTGTTGGGTGTCGCCCAGCCCGCAGCTCCGCAGATATCCGCTAAAGAGGCGCCTTGTTGAGTGAGCTCTCAGTCCGATGGGGCAAGGCTCTCCCTGATATAAATAGGCCAGGGAGATGGCTTCTACCACCCAGTGAGCCAACCTCTGTTTGGTGACAGCATTCCCTTTCTATTGACCACCGAAGCAGATAAAGAGCTGCTGAGAGCGTCTGAACCTTGGGCACATACCCGGGCCAGGGTCTCAGGATAACGTGACAATCAGCCGGGCCGAACTGAAGGCACTCTTCGTCGACAGAGAAGGCTTGCAGATCCCCTACCCTCTTAATGGAGGCCAGCGTGATGAGAAGCGCTGTCTTCAGTGTCAGAAATTTTATTTCTGCTGACTGAAGTGGCTCGAAGGGAGCCAGCCACAGCCCGGCTAGGGCAACAGCCAGGTCCCAAGAGGGCAAAAGATGTGGTCTCGGGGGGTTCACCCGACGCGCACCTTTAAGGAATCTGATGATGAGCTGATGCTTCCTGAGGGACGCGCCCTCTACTGCATCATGATATGCGGCTATGGCAGTGACATATACTTAGAGTTGAAGGGGACAGCCTGCGCTCCAACTTGTCTTGCAGGAAGGAAAGCACAACTGCAAACGTGCATCTCTGTGGGTCCTCACCACGGGAGGAACACCATTCGACGAACAGACCCCATCTCTGAGCGTAAGCCTGCCTCATAGAGGGGGCTTGCGCTTGAGTGATGGTATCTACGACAGTGCTGGGAAGGCTGGAGAAGTCTGCCGCGTCCCTTCCAGAAGCCACACGTGCAGGTTCCAGAAATCGGGACGTGGGTGCCATATGGTGCCCATCCCCTGGGAAAGAAGGTTCTTCCTCCAGGGGATTTTCCAAGGAGGGGCTGCCGCGAGAAACGCAAGGTCCGCAAACCACGTCCGGGAGGGCCAGTAAGGCACTACCAGCAGGACTTGTTCCTCGTCCTCCCTGATCTTGCACAGGGTCTGTCGGACACCTGTGTGGGAAGAAAATGAAGCAGCGCGAGAAACACTGTCATCAGCTCTAGGCAATTGATGTGCCAGCACAGTCGGACACCTGTCCATAGACTCGAGGCTGCTTGCCTGTTGCATACAGCACTCCAGCCCGTGAGAGAGGCATCCGTGTTGACCACAACATGTCTCGAAACCTGTCCTAGGGGTACCCCGACCCGTAGGAAAGCAGGATTGTCCCACAGGCTGAAAAGGTGGTGACACTCCGGGGAAACGCCGATCCGAAGTGTGCCACAGTCCCATGCCCATCTCGGGACATGATCGTGTAACCATCACTGAAGCGGAATCATATGTAACAACCCCAGCGGTGTAACCGCGGCTGCAGCTGCCATATGCCCCAGGAGCCTCTGAAAAGTTTTGAGAGGAACCGCTTTCTTTTGCCTGAACGTATCTAGGCAGTTCAGCATGGCCCATGCGTGCTTGGTGGTGAGGCGGGTGGTCATATCGATACCAGTTCCATACCGAGATAAGAGATCCTCTGCACCAGGGAGAGTTTGCTCTTCTCTCGGTTGACCTGAAGACCCAGATGGCTGAGGTGCCGGAGCACTGTGCATGCACAACTGATCCTTCGAGTGAGCTATTATTAGCCAGTGGTCAAGATAGTTGAGAATGCGAATGCTCATCTGCCATAGCGGGGAGAGGGCACCCTTCGTGAAGACTCGGGGAGACAGGGACAGGCCAAAGGGTAAGACGCGATACTGATATGCTCGACCCTCAAACGCAAACCGCAGCAGGGATCTGTGGCGAGGCAGAATCGAGACATGAAAGTACCCGTCCTTCAGGTCAATGGCTGCAAACCAATCCTGGCTCCGAATGCATGTCAGTATGCACTTCAGAGTGAGCATCTTGAACGGCATCTTGAGAAGAGACCGATTCAGAACTCTCAGATCCAGGATTGGTCTCAACCCACCACTCTTTTTGGGCACAATGAAATAAGGGCTTTAAAAACCCCGACCTCACTGCGAGGGGGGCGGGAACGCTATCCAGGCTCCAAGCCGCGTCGACAGGGGTATCAAGGGAGCGTTGGCCGCCTTGCCAGCAGTGGGGCAGCCCGTAGCGGGACGGGGACAGGGACGAATCGTCTGGCTGCATCTCACAGCGCTTACCTGGCTCCCGCGCTGGCGACACAGCGTCCTGGGTCAGCATCTGTAAAGACAAAAGATGTGTTACATGGGGACCTTCGGACACTGGGCCCGGAGATGATGAAATTTGTGTTAAGACTGGCTTCCTCTGTGTGTACAGAAACTCCTGGCCCTCCTCCAGGAGTGGGGACGGAGATGTCATTAGACATGACATCTGCCTGTGTCAGGAACGCTTCCCGCTCCTCCGAGTGTTAAAGGCGGGTCCCTGATCAGCAGGTGGCGCCCCTCGCCCGCAGCCAGCTCGACGACGGGCTGCCGGTTGGGCATCGGCGGGGGTCAGAGCAGAATTCCTGGATGCTGCAGGGGGACACCCTCGGCGAAGAGAAGACGGAGGAGCACTCGGGGGAAGGCTGGCCGGCCAAGGCAGGACGTGAGACATCACCTCTGTCTGCTGCTGAACTGTGGAGAACTCCTGGGCTAAGTCCTCAACATTGTCACCGAATAGGCCAGCCTGGGAGATGGGGGTGTCAAGAAAGAGCACCTTCTCGGCGTCTCGGCGTCCGGCCAGGTTTAGCCCGAGATGGCGTTCCTGGACCACCGCAGTGGACATCACCTGACCAAGGTCGCGCACTGTGACTTTCATTGCCCGTACAGCGAGGTCCGTCGCAACGCGGAGTTCCCGCATCACACCCTGATCAGGTCCACGCTCGTGCAGCTCTTTGAGAGCTTTCGCTTGGTACACTTGCAGTGTAGCCATAGCGTGCAGGGCGGTAGCAGCCTGTCAAGCAGCACCGTAAGCCTTGCCCGTGAGAGCGGACGACAGCTTACAGGTTCTGGACGGGAGACGAGGTTGACCCCTCCATGAAGATGCGCCGCGCACTCCACTTGGGGAATCCCCTCGTAACCCTTGACTGCACCGCCATCGAGCACGGAGAGGGCCGAAAGGCTTGGGCGCAAGCGTGACGAGTAATTTTAAACATTAAACCTATTAAACTTTAACCTATTAAAGTAGTGAAATCTATTTTGTACCTTTGAAATACACTGATAACTACCAAATGCAGGTGGTGATGAGAAAGTCACATGATGAACCAAAGCTCATCACTAGTAGCTTTTATATAGTAAAACATATAGAAGGTGCTTAGTGTCATTCATATTAAATTAAAATGGGCAATAAACATTAATTTAACAACATTACATGTAACATACAACCCTAATAAACATAACTGATACAATAAAACAAAAAATGTTCAAAAAGAAATTTTTCCTTATTTTAAAGGAAAAACATCAAATTCAAACAAAATTTAAAATGCAATGCAGGGAATTCTGGGAATATCAGTTTATGATGTTTCCCTGTAAATTTAACAGGAATTTACCATTTAACAGGTTTTTACCGTAGCATGTTAAATTCACTTTTTTACAGTGTAACCTTAGCATGCATAGTTAGGATTTTTCATAACATATCAACATAAAATGTTAACACTAGAACTATGTTAGAATATGAATGAATGTGAATATAGTTACTAAGGCCACGTTTAGTTCGTTTTAGTTTTAAAACTGCTACGGTTACAGCTACTGTTTACACTACTCCAGCATTTTCGGAGACTTTTGAAAACACTGCAGACCCTGTTTTAGTTCGAAACTCTGCGGTTATGTTTCTGTGTTAATGGAGAAAAGATGCGATTTTTGAAAACAATGACATTGCTGCCCACATTCGCTCTTTTCAGGATGTTTTATTGTAGTTGAAATACACTAATCTTTGAACACATGAATGCATGGACAGTATTACATTCCCAGAGAAGTTCTGTTAACTATCACATTTAAACAGAGCTTAAGATGGCAAAGTTAATGAGGCTGCACAATTATTAACTACAGCATGTTGAGTCACTTTGATATATTCTACACTATAGAAAATAAAAAAGAATTTAAGGGTCATTCTGTGTCAATCTTATTCATATTTTCTTTAAAATCATATTTCCAGAAACTACATCGATATTCAGGTCTCAGAAAACCCTGTGGCCTGGCACGTACCGTGTGTTTGTGGACGTGTGGGACCAGCAGGGAAAGATCTGCGCTGGTCAGGAGCTTCAGATAGATGTCTGCACGTGTGATGCAGCTAAAGTTTGCCTGCCCAAAAAGACCGTCTTCACGTTTGGAGCATCTGGTGTTCTTCTAATGCTGCTGGGACTGCTGCTGCTTCTGTGTGAGTGCAAACACTGACGCTCTCTTTCTGTCAGGATACACCGTTTCTGTGAAAATAGAAATGATTGCATTAAAAACTAAAATGTGTCTTCTTAGAAATGCATTTGTCAATACTTTAAAGTAGTGTTACTGGCTAATTTTCTATACTAATCATAGAAATTTACTAAGAAAATTAATTTACTGTTACTTTATTTTACACACATAAACATATATATATATATATTAGACAGAGAGTTTTAAATATATATTTTATTGTAAAATAAATTTTCAAAACATTTAGAAAAAAAAGACAAATAATAATAATAAAAACAATCTTAAATATCTTTTAAAATATATTTACATAAATTTATTTTCTACCAATATTTTTGGCCATTTTGTATATTTAAAAAAAAAACCATTTTCATTCAAATTTAGTTCTGATCTGTGGTAGGCTAGTTTAATCAAATTTGCATTTAGCCAAAATGTAGTCAGATTAAAAATGTATTTTCTTGCCTCTGGAATGCATTTTGGTATATGAAGTGGTATCTTGTATATTCATTGTTTACAACATAATATTTTTAAATACATTTGAAATAAGTCATGGAGCATCGAGCCTCATCAATATTATAAATTTATACATACAGTTTACATATTACAAGTAAACATGTTATTATATTTGAATGAATGTTGTGTTTGCAGTGCTGCCTCTTCTGCTGCTCTTCTGTCTCTGTGGAGGTGTGGGAGCTGTGGGAGATTTCAAGACCATACCAGTTGATACTAAAGAGCATCTCATCACGTACAACACTGAAGGACAGGGGGAGGACAAGGTATGTGACACCACAGCACAAGGCAGAAAGTTGTCTGTGTTCTTAGAGTGTTTCTGAAGAGCAGCGTCTAGAAGCTAAAGTTTAGTAGCTAAAGTGCCTTTAGAATTAATAGCTGGTCACTTTGAAATTTGGTGGATACCTAGAATGTGTACATTAAGCTGTGTACCAAATTTTGTGATAACCGGACACATTAGCATTATAAAAAAGCTTATTTTGAATTGTACAGGGAGGAATGGAAAGTGTTTGTCCCCTGAACACTCGAGTACTCCCCAAATCAAATGCCAATTTCCATTTATGTAAAAATGTGATTTCTAATCTACATGTATTTAAGTGTGCATCTAGACAAAACATTTTTAAGGAATTTTGCTACAAGATTTTTTTATTTATTGTTTGTTTTTGGATGTGGCGCATAATGAGTAATAAACTTTCATCTTATCAGTACAACATCAAAACAACACCAAAATTCTAAGGACACATGCAAAAAAACCCTGATATTTACACTGCTACTGAACATTTCTAGCTAGCATGTGTATTTTCAATTTGGACAAATTAAACTTGGACCCTGTTAACTGCTGTTGTTATTTATTAGTCATTTATAATTTATTATGTTATGTTTCCATTTCATGCGTTTTTGTGTTAGATGAGTAAAGAGTGCAGCAGAAAACTACACTGTCAAGCAAACTGCTACATTAACTATTACACACGTGCCTGAAGGCTATTTATTTATTTTATGGGACAAAGACGAAAATGAAACATTTTTAAGTATGAAAACCATTATGGTTTTTTCTTTCCATTACCAATCTTTGTCACTGTCCTTCATTCCTCATTTACCCATTTGTCAGCAAGATCACTTATGCATTTTTGGTTCTGATGGTCTAAAGTCTTTTATTCTATTTTTTTTTTGTTTATTGTCTATCATTTCTGTCATACGCGCTGTTTAAATCCATATTGCTCAAACTATCACTCTTACTGCTGAACTTAATTTATTGTGTATTACACGTAGTTGGCACTTAAAGGTGCTCTATGCGATCTTGCAAAACACTATGGGTGCAGGACGTACACCAAACAAAAACAAACTTCGGCCAACCAATCGGCAAGAAGAGGTGGGGTTTAACGCACACACGGTTGTTTAGCCGAAGTTTGTTTTTGTTGTGGTGCCCAAAATATTTATTTCGGCATTGCAGCCTTTGTGTTGTCTTTCGAGAGGGGTTTTTTTCCCAATGTATTCAGAGGGCAGACAGCAAGACGATCAAGGGGTGATGCATACAGTTTGAGATAAAAATAAAATCTAGCTAAAATCCTGCAACATCGCATAGAGCACCTTTAACTGAGAATGAATCTGCACACTTCAAAGCATGCTGTACTCTGTTCCCAGGAAATGGCTCTCTTACAGATGTCAAAGAACAACACATGTGTTAATGTGGGAGCTGTCGGAGGAACTCAGATATGGGGTGGAGGAATGGGTGGTGGAGTTGGAGCAGAAGGCTCGTACTGGACCTCGTTCTATGACCAACGTGATAGTGCGTATCATCACCACAGCAGTCAGATAGACGGGCGGTACGAGTATGGACAGAGAAAAGAAGAACACAGCAGATTTGAGCATGCGTTTGATGGACTTGCACTGTCTGATGCTTTCTTAAGCAACTACTATTCTCAAGTAAGTATTAGTTTCACGCAGTATTTGAGTATTAAGTTCTCATAGCTAAACGCAAACTGACAATTAATCGATCATTTAATCAAAATAAATAAATTGGCTGTGTATTAACATGAACACTGTAAAATGCATAGGGAAGACTACGAATATTAGAAAGAGCACCAGAATAAGATGCTTTAAACTTTACAATGCATTTGAGGTCATACATTTTACCCAGAAGAGATACAAGTCTAAATCGTGTAATTATGTAAAATGTCTAAATCATATATAGTTTTTAGTAAGTGAACAAAACATTATAAGATATAATCATTTACACACACAAGCTACATGTACCTGTACGTGGCATAATTGGGTATGAAAGGGCTTCTAAATGCAATATTGTTACTTTTGTTATTACAGAAAGCACGTCATGTGGCTAAGAAGCAAGACAAGGGAGACAGTCTAACGATCTTTGAATACGAGGGGCAGGAATCTTACAAGGGCTCATTCGAGGACATCTGCGGTCTCTTACACGAAGACGACGACTTTTCTTTTCTGGATGACCTTGATGTGAGGTTCAAGACTCTGGCTGAGATCTGTAGAGGTTCTACAATAGAGGCTGAAGTCAGCACGACCCGTCTCCCCGTGTCCTCCAAACCGGCCCTGTCCGCCACACACAAAGATGTCAGCATACAAGGTACGTCTAGTCATTTACAGTCTCAGGAGAAAACAAGCTCGTCCACCATCATTCACACCGCAGGAGCACAGCAGACCAGCAGCATGTCTTCAACAGGAGTCTATGTCCAAGATAAAGTAGTGGGTCATAACCAAACCCTGTTAGTCCAGCAGCCTGCGGTGTACTACGCCCCTGCCGCCCCCGTTTATGTGATGGAAGCCCAGCCTACTCTTCTGGTGACGTCCGGCCCGGTCCTAGGCCTTCAGGAGAACCTGTTAATAGAGGAGAAGAAGGGCTCTGGAGCTTCTACCAAAAGTGAAACGCAGCACTACCAGAGTGTAGTTCTTGTTGAGAAGCAGCTGCCAAAAGGGTCTTTGCTAACGCAAGGAGCGATGCAGATGGCTAACACTGAAATGATACAGTCCATGGAGGCTCAAGGGGTTAAACGTGC
>JAUMHI010000034.1:1053875-1070469 GCA_032359435.1 Enteromius unitaeniatus
CATCCCTGGTAAAGTCAACCTAATCATTTCAGCACACATCTGTGAATGCACCTCCACGTGCTCTTGACCTAAGGATTATATTCAAGCAGTGGTTTCTCTCCTCTGAATATCTATATCCATCTCCATCCTGGACTGATTCTGGATCAACACTGTGTAACAGGCTCTTCTGAACTGCACAACCAGATTTCATGTCACTTACTGGAAGATTTTGAGCCTTCAAACAATAAAACCTTGTGAACCTTCACACACATCTCCTGTATGAGCACCTGATCCATAACCATAATTTTTATTAGCAGTAAAAATATATATTACAAAGAGTTTATTTGGAAAAACAGATAACTATAAAATCATGTTTTGTTTTGTTTTTTATGTTATCATGCTCTTTTTCGTGTTTTATTGTGTTAGTTAGCTGTTTTTTAAAACTAGTCAGAATAACCCAACTGCAGTTTAATTGAGATTAATTGGAAAGCACAATGAAAAAAAAAACATGATTTCTGAGAATTGTTAAAAACAGAGTCAGCTCTTTGTATATAGATTTGATGTGTTTTTCTTTTTTGTTGTTGTTTTTTTACTCCTGTTTTGCACATTTGTCATATGTGGCACTGCATACATCTTTGCTATTTTTAATGAAGTGTGAAGTTTTCCCTCTCATTTGTACATCACTTTGGATAAAAGCATCTGCTAAATAAATAATTGTGAATATTTGATGGTTTATCAGCACATAAAGGCTGTATAATGATCATTGTTTGTAAAGATTTTGATCTTCAATTGTTATATGGACAAAGCTAACATCTGTGTTTATGCAGATGAGCTGAAGTTGACAGACAATAACTAAAAAACAGGCTTTTCACAAGCAGTGAGCAAAGTCAGAAAGCAGTTTCTGTGTCTCTCTATATATGCAGTAGTCAACATTTGAAGTGGATCAAAACCTTTCATCAAAACCAAAAACAACACCCATTCTTGTCTTAGGACAACTTTGATGACATTTCATGATCCCCTTCAATTGTTGACTACACACACACACACTTAAAATGAAACTATTTGTAGAAGCATCTACTGGTGTTTAAATTGAGGTCATTTATTTTTACTTGAACTATTATTAATAGTATTTTTTCCCAAATGTCAACAAAACGTTATTTTATTTCTCAGAGATGTGATCTCTGCTGCCCTCTTGTGTTCAAACCTAACTTTCAGAAAAAAGGTACCCATACACAAGCTGTCATTGACTGTACCTGAACCTTATTTACCTGTAAAAGGTGCGTATATTAATATCTTAAAGGTATTAGAACCTCAAGCGCATCATAATAGTTCAACCAAGAGACCGCTTTTGTAGCTTTTCCTGAGCATTAAGCACCCAGAGGGTGTATTACAACAAAAATAGACCTAGATATGCTTCTGCTCTGTTTAACTAGTGTTTAAATGACAAGAAGTGTCTCTGTAGTCAGTGGTTACTCACACAAATGCACATTTTTGCAGACGTGCTTTTGAAGGGAATCATTTTTTACAAATGTCTTGTAGGCTATTGTTAATTTGCACATTAAGCTGTGATCAGAGAAAGTCTTTTAATATTAAAAAATGACCCACATCACAATGTTTCTGCCCAAAAGTGGTGTTCCAGATACTCAACCATAAGTGCCTTATTTTTATATGTATAATATTCTATACATTTTTTTTAAATGAGATTATGTTTTATTTGTAAAATTGCCAGACATGACTATATATTGCTGTATTACAATACATATTTAATATCTTGGACTACATTTCTATAAAGACAATTTGTGGTCTGAATAATAACACAAATACTGTATGTACGTGCTAGATTTGAAGTAATCATATACAAAGTGCATTCTCAAATACCAGCTCAAAAACACCCGCAGGCCTAAAATGATGAATTATGAAAAGTAGCCCAAAGACATGCAGGTGAAGTGAACATTGTCCCCGGACCAGACTTGTGCGTGGATAGATGCTGGAATAAGGTTACGAAAAAAACCGATACAACAAACAATCTTTTTGTAACATGTTTTCTTTGGTAAGTTCTGTTGTAGGCTAATATTGTGTTCTATCATTTGTTCACAGGTGTGATTAAAATAAGCTTTGCTGGTGAAGTGGACCAGTCAACATCTGCTTGATTTTAAAGACAAGTGGCCTGTTCCATAAAACAAGTTTACCAAATAAGCCAGGCTTATGGCAGACAGTCTGACTTATTTTAATACAAATTAACTGGAAATAAGTCAGACTATCTGCCATAAGCCTGGCTTATTTGCTAAACTTGTTTTATGGAACAGGCCCCTGGAAGAAATGTAATGTCTCATGTCCAATGTAAAACACACACACACTTGCTGCATTTATTTTTTTTCATTCCACCAGCAAAATGTTTTTTCTACAAACTGTATATCCTGTCCACTAACAATAAACCACCATCACAGAAATATTCTGCATTTTACATTTTTATGAATTTTTTTAAATGCTTATGTTATGTCTTTTTGGGGGGGAAATTGAGCCAAAGGCTGGGAATTAATGCATGGTTTAGCAGAATTGGTGTGTGCTGAGATAAAAATATAGAAACAGACAGACTCCTAATATTCCACTCGACTATTGAGTCAGGCTGCATGCGTCTCATTATCGCGACTGATTGCATTTTGGGGCATTTGGGAATAAAGTTGACATTTTTCCAACGGCACACCATGCATATGTATGTTATTGACCACTGGCGGTGTTTTGAGCCGGTTTTGGGCCGGTTCTGGTTCAGTGTCCGTGATCACGTGATTCCCGCCGCAGCCGGAGGAGAGCGATTCAAGGAGAACGTCTCTTCCGCGCATCTTCATTTGGCAGCATGCATCTCTCAGACAGCGGGACGGGGTTCTGACGGGGTTCTGACGGGGTTCTGAAGGAGTCGATATGCTGCGCTTTATTCTGGACTGTCTGCGGCCGGCACGAGCGCGCGCTGCAGCCGCCGCCAGGTACACACTCGCAGCCTTATCTTTACCATCCAAGTAGCTGCATGCCATCTTAGTTTTTGAAATGCGATTTAAACGACACCCTTCAGACATCATCATCTTTCGCGTCGAGGTTATTCACGCACGGAAGCAATGGCATAATATTTGCACGCACCGTTAGAGGTGTGATTCATCATCCTGACATCATCTGAAAGAGGGGTTGCATAATTTTACTACACATTTCTGCAATCTCGTGTTTGCATGCGCTGAGATGAGAGAATCGTGCTTATTATCAATGCATTATTTTAAGATGCAACCTATAGGTGATATATTTCTGCTGTTTCAGGGACACGGAGCTCGAGGCTCAGGTCAACGCTTCAGATGAGAATGAAATCAAGGTACTGTTTTCTACGCTTGATTATATGCACAGAAACTGAGAATACACTGGGACTTTTTCCTTTAATTCTTAGATGAATAGGTGATTTGTCATCATTTGTTTTGCTTTGTTGCATCGCGTTTGATGTGACAATGTTTCTATAGGCTACTTTTATTTTTGTTTGTGATCAGCAACATGTGTGGAAGCACAGAGATTAAAAGTAATTGCAAATGTTACAACATGTCTCCTAGAAAGAAAAAAAAAGTTGTATTTTTATATATTGTACAATTAACTAAAGCAAAATATTATGTAAGCCCATTTTCGCCACTGAATAATAAAGAAAGGTTATTGCGGCTTTTTATCTCAATCTCATAATCTTTTTTCTCAGAATTATGAGACATAAACTAGCAATTGCGAGATATAAAGTCACTTTTATATTTTATAAAAGTATATAGATTTTATATCTCGTGATTCTTACTTTATATCTCACAATTGCAATTTTATCTCTCGCGATTCTCACTTAATATCTTTTAATTCTCACTTTATATCTCGCAATTGCGATTTTATATCTTGCGATTCTGACCATATATCTTAATTTTTAGAATCTTACTTCTAGAATTGTGATATAAGTCGCAATAACCTTTTTCTTATTTTTTATTCAGTGGCAGAAACGGGCTTCCGTGCTTCTAACACTAGCTTTCTCTAATATTTTTCCGGTTCCGTTTTCTTTTTTATGTAATAGAAAACATTTTGCTATGTGTACTGTTAGGCCAACTGAGACCTGTTACAGCACTTGTGTATTGTTCCTCTTTTTTTGGTTCTGTTTGCTTCCATTGCTCTTATTTGTAAGAAGCTTTGCATAAAAGTGTCTGCTAAATAACCATAGTGCATGAATTGTTTAGAGTTGTAGAAGTACAGTTTACTCTTGACTCGGAGGAATAAAAAAAGCTTCTTACATTGCCTAGCAGATTACTGCAAAATTAAAAAAATAAATGATTTCTCTGAAGATATGATGATTAAGATGTACGCCCATTATCTCAACACGGTTAGATACCATACAGAAGTGAACACAGATGAAAACAAAGCTTTGTGGGACAGTCTTTTCTAAATGACACACTTTCTTCAGTCCCTCACAGCCTCACTTTTATTGCTTTTTCCCCTCCTTCTCCTAATGTATCTTATTTCCTTGTTTTCTATGCTAGCTCTCGACTGACCTGTCTTCCCCCCCAAAATGTTGTGTATGGTGGGAGGGGGTTGCCGTGTACTTGTACATGTGTAATGACAATAATGTATCTTCTATCTATCTGTAAAAAATGTAATATGCTACACTGAATAAGGTCTTTTAACCATTTGAATAGAACCTCGCTGTCAGACAGCTATATTTATTGTCATGCCAATTATTCTAGGAAGCTGATTTCAGACAGGGCCCTTTAGCCCCAACAACAGGGGGCTTTTTCCCAAAAATACCAAACTCTTGCTGTTAATGAAGAACTCTTGAATGAATTATCTAGAACTGAAAAGCATTAATGAAATGTCTAACAATGTGTAATTGTGCAGATTCTCATAAATCAACTATAAATCTATATCGTCTGTAAGTACCAGACACGTTTTCAAAGCACTGGTTTAGCACTTGTTGCCTTAATTTTTATAATTTTTCTTTAACGGCATTATAAGCCGTTAAGCAGCCCAACCAGCCCCAAGGAAAATCACATTACAAACTTTACAAAAGTCTTGTTACCAAAAATATTAAGCAGCAAAAACTGTGTGTGCTTTTAGAACAGCGGCAGACAGTCCACTTGAAACAAAATTGGGCCAAATTCAAACGGGTTGCACAAGTGGTTTGACAGGAGCAGTTTTAGTTCAATTTGAATAAAGTTTGCAAAGAGCTACAAGGATGTCTAGTTAACGTGTATGAATGCATCCTCAGGGTTTGCAGGATGAGGTGCACATGGAACAGGAGACCCTTCAGACGGTTAAGGCCATGTGTCGTAACACGCAGGAGACCGTGGAGATGCTGGAGGACAGGAAGACACAGCTGAAGGAAGAACTGAAGATGATCTATGACCTCCAGAAACAGGAAAGGGAAATGGTGAGCAAAGATTTCTGCAGCAGGACGTCTGCCGTTGGTCCAGGTTAATTAAAGTGTGATATATTTCTGTTGCCAGTTTCAAAGTCTTGGATTCGGTTGCCAGCTCTTTTTGTCTGATTCAATACAAGGCTGTGTTCTGAATCATTAGCAAAGTCATGGTGGCGGGACGGCTGGCCAAAAGAGCACTGCAGCAGACTAGTCTCAAAATGCCAAGAAATGAGTTAAAAGAGCTGCAACAAGTCTGTGCCTTTAATGTTAATGTTTCCTCTGCTATAGGTTTGCTCACACAATAAGATTGACAGAAAATTGATTGTACAATTGATACATTTTGTACTTTCTGTATCTAAATGTGGTGGGTCTCTTACAAGTAGGATTAAAGCACTGCATTGAGGAGTGTTTAACGTAAATAATGCACTGTTCATATTATGCTAAAGTTCAGAAATGATCCTGAACAAAAGCTCACATGTTGGACTGAAAAGATGTCTGTGCACTCTCAGAAATAAAGGTACAAAAGCTGACACTGGGCCGGTACCTTTTTAAAGGGTACACTTTCGTACCTATTATGTTCAAATACGTACACCTTTGAGGTATCAAAATGGACCAAAATTATGAAAAGGTACTACCCAATGAACAGCTTTGGTACCTTTATTTGTTAAAGTGTACTAATTGCAAAAAAAAAAAAAAAAAAAAAAAAAAGAGTAAAATGCAAGAAAGGCAAAAACAAGGCAAACCAAGTGAGATGAAAAAGCTTGGCAATAGAAACAAATCAATATAACTATACTAGTATAAAATTAATCCTTGTGTTGAAGATGTTTTAGAGGCGAAGAAATTGTAATGCATGAAAAGAAGCATTTACAGAGCACAAAATTAAATTGTAAAACAGAACGGTAGTGAAAAACTATTTGAGGTTAGTTAGTCTCCTGGAGGAGAAGAAAAAGAAGAACAGTTATTTTTGCAGCAGAAATGTGGAGTTACGGCTTCTAACATGCAGGGCTTAATGGACCATGAAGCTTAAACAGCCAATCAACCAATTATTTATTTATTGTCCTTGAATAGGGTAGGATTAAAGGATTTAATGCTGAACGAGTCTTAAGTACTAATAAACAGCCAGTACACTAGTAATATGCATGCTAACAAGCATGAAAATTGATCTTGAAAATAAAGTATTTTTTCTAAATATATTATTTAATATGCAGCCATATTTATTTACTTTTTTTACATTTTGTGGGGCATATTAAGTTGTTGCAGTTATTGACTACTGGGTGGCAGTACAGGGATGGGGATAAGTAGTAGGTTATTAGATATTACTTTGTTATGTAATTTATTGGTTGGACGCATTGACAGGGAACACAACAGACTGAGATCAATAACCAGACTCATGCTCAGGAGAAGAAGTGAATCGATGGTGTTCCTTCATTTCCTTCTTCATATTTGGAGAGCTTTGTCTTCTTCAGGCTGTGTTTTTAATGCTTTGAATGTACACTGCAAAAAATTATTTTAACAGTAAAAAACTTTTTATATGTTAATGTTCATATTTAAACGCTGCTTGTGATGGGCTTTGGTTCATCATGTGACTTTCTCATCATCACCTGCATTTGGTGCTTATCAGTGTGTTTCAAAGATACAAAACAGATTTCAGTGCTTTAATAGTGTCACGATAGAGACGGGAGGAGGCGTGCAGATCCATATCCAGACTAGTTTATTTACACACACACACACAGAGTCGAGGCAACAGCGAACGTGAACATCAAAGGCAGAGACATTAGAATAATCCAGAACACGTAGAGTGGGTCGACAACGATAAATCCAAACCGGGAAAACACAGGGAAAGTACAGATGGGACTTATATACAAATGATAACAAGGCTAGGGGAAGGAACGAATCAGTGGTCATTGGCAACAGACAAGGTGGGTGGAGACAACGAGTTCATAATAAGAATCCATAACATAGAACGGAGACAAAACACACAATGGAGTACTCATGGAGCTGGAGTGTCATCTAGTGGGATGTCGCTGATGTCCAAGCTTTGGAGCCGGCGGGAACGCCCAACAGGGGACGGCGGAGAAGTCCACTTGAAAATAGAGTGGCATTTTTTTATCTTCATATCTTGTATTCTAGTTGTATAAAACTACTTTGTAGTAAGCTTCTTCACACAGTTAGTCATCCTGCATCATGATGGCCGTAAAGCAGCTGCATGCAGGATAAGATGATTGGCAGTTGAAAGAGCTTGTGTCGTCTTTGGAGGTTTCTGTGGAAGTTGACACACATCCCCCATATTCCCCAGAAAGCCATTAGCCGACATATCAATTACTTGTCAGAACGGAAGTAGATGAGAGCTGCAGTTGCTTGGTACTTGAAGCAGATGACTGTATTGATGGAGCCATAAAAGGAAGGAGATACTGTTTTTGAATGGACTAACAACGTTGTTGTATCTACTGTAGAAGCAAAACTAAAAAGGTTTAGAGCTTCCCTGGAGAAACAAGAACCATATTACTGTAGAAATAAAAGATCAGGCTAAGATTGCCACAGTTTGTTCCAATCAACAAATCCTAGAGGTAATGATTTTATTCAAAGAAGGAAGTTGTGTAGTTATAAAGGATAGTATGGTCTACAGGTTGGATCCTGACGGTGTGTTCACACCCTTCCCATTGGCTTTGAATGGGTGACGTCAAGCGTTGCTGAAAAGAATTGTTGATCCGTCGGCAGCACTTCACTGGCATTGCTTACGGCAGAAGTTGAATAATTCTCAACTTGTTGCCGCGAGCAACGCCAGTAAAGCACCGCTGACAGAAGCGTCAGCCAATCAGGATCGCTCTATGCAAATACAGTAGCCAGGTGGCAGCCAATCACATTCATCCTGTTCAAGAGCAGCGAACGGAGGATACATTTTAAAATTGAGGAGAAACTCATTATTGCGATGGGCAATCACCCCGGTCCTTTATGACCAATCGCTTTTTATGTTTTTATGTATATCTATTCGTGCAAAATTTGGCTTTTTTCTTATGGTAGCACCTCTAATATAACAAAATAGTTTGATGGAAAAATGAATTGTTCAAGTTTAACACATAGTTTGTGAAGGAGTAACCACACAGCGAAATGGGCACAACAGTTGTCAGCATACACTGTCCTGTAAGCCATGTTTCTTGTGCGGACATAAAAGTCTATATAGATGTATGTGCTTATTTTATTTTTTTGCAAAGGTCCATAAGGCTATGTAATACCATGCTAATAATATTGTAAGAAGAAACTCAAAATGCTTATAACCTACAATTTTGCTTAATAGACAACAGTGAATCTTAAATTTATTTAGTCGCAGTTTGACCTTTTTGACTCTTGTACAATACATTTCTTCTCAATAAATTCTTTAACTAAAAGGTCTGCAAACACAAAATGCCTTCCTATACTTTGCTTTCCATATTTGTCCAGACCTGGGAAATACTTCAAATAACATTTTTCTCCTAACGCCATCTTACTTTGTACAGCTGCAGTCTCTGCAAGAGGAGCAGCAGGAGCTGGAGCAGACCGTGCAGCAATATGACGTGGAGCTGTGCGCGGCGGCCGAAGACCTACTGCAGCTCCAGCGGGAAGTGGCTTACGCCAAAGCACACGCAGAAAGCCTGCATCTACGGGTCACTCCGCTGCAGGACCTGTTTGAGGAGATTATACAGGTCACAGTTCAGTCACCTTCCTCTTTTACTCCTTGCATATTCTTGGGGGCAGTTCACCCAAAATGTTCTGATCTTGTGAGAAGGTGAAAGCTTTAAATTAAAATTGCAAACATTCCAGTGGCTTCAAATTAGTAGCTATTTTTATTTTATTTTTCTATCCAATAAAAGTAGGTGAAACCAATTTCAAAAGTGGTTTTAGATGGTATATCAAAAATATTCACTTTCCATAAGTAATGAAAGCACTAATTAAAATTAATCGTAGGCCTATATAAGATGAATTCAGATACATTGGGACAACTATCTGCCATTGGGAAGCTGGGACATTCTTCCCAGTCATCTCAGTATTTTTTCATGTCATGCATTCCACGACATAAGAATTGAAAACAAGAACAATCGTGGATTTGTGACAAATATGTCATGGTAATCACTCAGAAATAGGAACTTCTGATTTACCCATCAAACATAAAAGTCTTTGTGTGCAATCTGCAAACTTTATTTCCTTTTTTAACTAGGTTAAAAAGAAGCTGGCTGAGCTGGTTGCTGGCCTCATAACCGGTGAAAGTTCAATGGCTGAGATGACAGAAGAAGCTCCTTGTGTCGGTCTGGACGAACACATGGATGATGTAGAAAGTGAATGTGATCATGTCTACAGTGAGAAGATCAAGTTCAAACCAGAAGGAGAGGAAGTGAATGATGCTGAGCCAGAGAACGCTGGAGAGGAGCTCAATAAAATGCAGTGTTCAACGGAGAACTTGGTATGAACGTTAGCATTCATATGAACGTACAGTTTGCTGCTAGTTACTTATTTGTTGAACTCATGATGTGCTACTGATTCCAGAAGAGCAGTGGCTCATCGTCTTTCACTGAGATTACCCTGACAGAGGTCAAAGAGGAGGATGTTATGTTCAGATCAACTACTCCACAGGTAGTTCAGTATGACTGAGCATACAGCTGTGGTTTCGCAGTGTGTTCAGTCATTTGTATTTACAGTTCTTTATTTATTTTCAGTTCTGTTGATTGCCTATTTTCCATAGGCGCTGCATGATATCACTACCATGTTACAGCAGAAAACTTCATTAATTCTTACGCTGGAATAGGAGTATAGTTCCTAATTATATTGGCCCTGAAAACTTTTCATTTTCAAATACAACTCAAGTTTTAAACAAGAGAAACATCATAACCTTTTGGTCATATTTAAACGCAATGCTACTGGTCTAATTGGATTCAATTATATACATTAAGTTATGCTAAAAGTGCTATCGCCAGACCTGGAGATCAGCTGAATAGATTCCAAAACGCTAAAAATCATCTAATGCAAAAAGTACAGTAATGTATTTACAGTTATTTAGAAAACATGCTAAGTTTGCATGTTAGTACAAAAAACAATGCTAGAGCCAGTTATTCTACTTTTGTATGTTTAATGTGTGTTTTGTGTCGGAATGTCCGTTTTTGTTTTGGTCTGGGTTGCCAGTTGTAAAAGAACGCATATTATAGCTATTGAAGTTAGTAAACAAATCAGGGATCGCAGACTCCTCCAAACCCTAAAAAGTCTACCTATCTACCTATCTGAAGTACTCTTTGACCCAAGGAAAATAAAACACAAATAATACAACTCATCTGTTGACAGTGCAAAACTCATTCCTTGTTGCATCTGGCAACCCATGTGAGCGTCACACACTGGGCTTAGGACCATGACCGCTGATGTGTTCCCGTTGTTTCATTACAAAGCATTGACTTTCCTGTAAAAACTGGACTTTTATGTTTTCTCTCTTCAAACAGTCTGACTCTTCTGACATGGAGAAGGAGGACTTTGAGATTATTCATTCCAGTCAGGTGACAAACAAACAGTTTGATTTCTTCCATCCAAACCCTTTCACTGATGGTGAGTGATTGTTATGGCATGATTGTGTTCATACTTTTACATGTGACTTAACGTATTTGTCACTAATTTCCAGGTGATGTATTTGGAGAGGACCACTTTCCAAAGGTTGATGTAACAGGTTAGTAACAGTCTTATTTTGACAAAGCTGAACAATTTTTAGGGCAGGATTCACTAACATATTGTCCCTAAAAAAAACATTTAAAAAAGACGCAAATATTTATGGGCGTTACATTGCATGATTCCGGCAAATCGCACATCGTCAGTAGATCACTAGTGCTTCTATAGGATTGCTTTCTCACATCATTTGCCCTGTTTAGTAAATCTGGCCCTAAATGTGAAAAGCCCAACTCTGCAAAGAAATATCTGTGTGAGAGCATGTTTGATTATAACCTTATTTAGTCACATTTGTCAGCTGCTTATTGAAAAATATGGCTTGTTGCTGAAAACTTTGGGAAAAAAAACCTTAGCTGCTGATAAAATATGTATGCTTTTGTAGCACAGAAATGCACAGAGGAAAAGAGCAAATCAATCCCTAAGACGCCGACTAATATGATGCTGTTTTCTCTCAGAGCAATTACCCAGGGACCCGTTCAAAGGCACGGACCCTTTCGCCTCTGATTCTCTCTTGGTTAACATGTCAGAAGAAAAGCATTGTCAGGATGACTACATCCCTGCAGAAAATAGTCTTCCAGAATCTGTACACTACCCTCTTCAATCCATCGTTAAAGACTACGGTACTTTTAACACTCCCGTCAGCTTGCCGGCAGACAGTGATTGCACACAATCTACTGGAAAGCGGGATAGTGGTGTGTCCATGTCCACTGGAAGCAGGAGTCTCAAATCTTGTAGCGATAATGGGTCTGAGTTTGGAACGAACGCCACACCAGACCGAAATCATGATGCTGGGAATTCAGCTGAAGCTGTTAGCCCTCAGTTCGATGAAGAGTTTGTCTGTGAATCAGACTCTAGTCACAGTTCTACAGTGTTTAACTCCATTGATGCCGATTCCAATGTATTCGCTGAAGAGGAGGAGGACAGGGTTGACATACAAGCTGGACCCAGTGTAATTAAAAGAGCTAACTCTCTGTGTGGTCTGCAGAGCATTATTTCAGGGTCCTATACTGGGTTTCCTCTAAGTCCATGTGACCCTGATCCACTCCCAGATGATTTCCAGAAGACCTTTGAACGCCATATTATTGCTTCTGAACAAAATGCTGCGAATGACAAAGAAACCATAAATACTGAGAGTTTATCTGCAGATAACAATGTGTGTGAACAATTGCATGATATAAACAGTAATGCCTCTAGCTCTCCTTCCATTTCTCCTTCTCAACCTTCTGCTTCAGATGTATACGACTACAAATATGGAGATATGTTCTTCTTCACTGTAAGATTAGATCCCGGTAGCCCTGAACTACATAATCAAAGTCCAGTTTGTCCTGAACACAATGATGCAAATAAAGAGGAGTCCAATGGCCAAATGGATTGGAAGGACACCTCTTTGAGCCCTGAATTCAACGATGTAGATGAATTCGAATGCTCCAGTCCAAATCCTGAAGACACAGAGCAAAGCAACCAGATCACTAAAGACGACAACGAAGTAGAGGTGGAAATCGCGACCAACAATGACCCTCCTAAACATGATGAAATAGTAGTGCCTGATTCTGAAAAGGTGGTTTTAGATATTCCATGTCTTACATTTAATGATTCAAATGCTTGCCAAAGTGTGCTTGATTCAGAGTGGAATGACCAATGGACGCCAACTGAAGAAGCCAAACTTATTCCTGATTCATCCATCCTGAACACGGAAAGCAATCCGCCAAATTCTACATCTCAAGACGTCTTTGGTCTGTTAAGTAATTCAGAAACATCAGCTACTGCTCCGTTTTATGCCTATGAGCAACTCAGTCCTGAATCCAGCAGCTCACTACACAAACCTTCTTCCTTTGAGGGCTTGGCCATGAGTAAACTTGAACTCCAGTATTTTGACCCATTTAGTCCCATACCTGCTGAGCCAGTCGAAGGCGTATCTGAAGAAATAAACACTGTTAACTCATTCTGTCACGAAGCTCCAAGACTAGATTCTGGTTATCATGAAGTTGGTACTCCTACTCCTTTTAGTCCAGAAATGGCTGACAAAACCAAATGTAGCATTGATCTTCAAGGCCCAGGTTTGGAAATCAGGAAGCAGAGCAACTCTGAAATCCACGTCCCTGATCCGTTTAGTCCTGAATCCGTCGATACAGGGATATTTGATTCAGAAACGGAAAACTGTGAGTCTGGTTATATGATAACTGCATGTCAACTCTTAAGTCCTCAACCAGTTTACACAGATTTGAATAACCTGGAGGAGAAGCAGATATCCTATGACTTGCTAAGTGATCATCTCAGCGTATCCGAACACAATGATTGTTACCCCTTTGGTTCTTGCCCATCTAATGAAGAAAGTTACCACTATAGTAGCAAAGAACCAATCCGAGATGGATTTGATGCTTTAGGAGAATCCAAGGCTTGCTCAATAGTGTCAAATGCTAGTGATTCCTCTCAAATATTTCACTGTGGTTCTTTTCCTGACTCTGAAGTGCTTGACCCAATGAAAAACAACATTTTTGATTTTAATACAATGGATGTTGGCTCCTTTGTGTCCAACGAAAGCCAAGAAGCTGAAGAGGCTGAACATGGTACTGGAAAAGTGAAGAAAAACACAGACCTGGCTGAAATTGACTATTTCTGTTCTGAGCTCAGTAAAATGGTATCCTCAAGTTCATCTGATTCTGTTCAGCAAAGTGTTGCTGAGATGTTATTCGGCTCTGATCCCAACACCTCAAGCTTTTACCCCTGGGATTTCGAAAAGCCGCAACACAGTTGTTAAGTTTTCACACCCACCGTGTTTAATCCATCACATTAACTCACAGTCACATTTTCATCTGACTTTCCATTGTTAAAGGGGGGGGGAATTAACTGTCTAAGAGTAAACATTTGTAAATGTCAAAGAGTATCTAAACGTCAAGTGATTCTCTTTTGTAGCAGCATTTCTAATCATTGTATTCTTGTAGTCCATTATTTGATTTATTTTCAAATGCCAGATATAACCAAATACTAACTGCTGATATAATGTAGCATAAAAAAAATATGTAACATTTTTAACTTCCTCTGCTGGACTTTGGAGTTATGTCCGTTTAAAATAAATGCTGGGATTATTTTCATTAAATGCATTTAGAAGAAATATTCAAATGCATTGCATGTGTGTGTGTGTGTACAGATAGCAAGTAACATTCATGAAGAAATTAATTTTTAGTAAATGGACAGACGTATAACAAGACGTCCAAGTTATTTATTTTTTTATGTATGATTTGTCTTAGATCTAATATTGTACTTACTTTATGTGAAAATGTTACTGAGATATTTGTATATTGTGCTCAAGCAACATGTGATTTCACCCAAAACACATGAAAGAACACTGCTGCATGCTTAACATTAAAAATCACTTGACTTTTCCAAAATGCTTACAGTATTACTAAACTTCAAACAGATCAACAAAAATATTATGCATAAGGCAAAGGCTGTATTTACAGTGTGAGAGCATACCATGACTAAATGATCTTTCTCTAATCTGAAAAGGTCACTCTTACAGTAACAGCATTTTATCAAAACAACTACAGTTGCATAACATGCATTACAGTAGTATAAAGGACATTACTATACATTAAAGCTAGGGTAGCGTCATCTAGCAAAACCACAAGAATAAAGCATGTTTTCAAACAAACTTTGCAAAAGCACAGTGTTTACCATTGATTTACCCCGTTTTCTGTGACGGTGCATTTGAATGTGTCTCATCTACTCTATGAGGTTGTTTGCATTGCTACTGAATGAAATGATAGTTAAAACACTAAACTGAAAGAATGAAATAAATTGAATGCTATGTCTGTTTACATGTCACAATGATAATAATGTGACTGTAATCTGTTACAAATGTGATCATGTATTTGGAGTGTGGAAAATGTGTACGTTACTTACAAAATAGTACAAAAGAAAGCTAATAAAGTTGTACCTCATTTATATTTGCAGTTATATACACAGGCTGCACAGGGAATTGGAAATGAATGAATGTGAGTGAAAACTAGTATACAAACCAGAATAAATAAATCACACGTTTCAAAACTGTTGTGAAAGCTTGTGTGCTTCTAATAATAAAAGGTAACAGGTGAATGAAGATAACAGCACAGGTGAGAATATATGCCTTCAAAGTCAAAAGATGACCTCTGCATATTTCTGGAAGAGCATAAAACTCAGAAATCACTGCATGCTAAGAATAAAGAAAAATAAAGTACTCCGTGTGACTACTTTAACTGACATGTTATTGCTGTCCAACATAGAGATCAAAATGTATGAAAATAACTGCTGAATAAAACATGAAAATGTGCCTTTTAAAGGTGCTGTATGTTTTTTTTCACTGTGCCAAAGTATATATAGAGTAGAAGAAATTAAAAAGAATATTAGCAAGTTAAAAAGATAACACATTTTCAGGAAATGATGGCTTAACAGGCAAATTTTATAAGATATTCCAAGAATACATTTCTGAATTATTATTATTGGTTTTTAAGGAAGCTATAGAAGCCTGTAAGCTCCCTCCATCTGTGTGTCAGGGCCTAATTACATTGTTACCTAAACTCTACAAGGACAATTTGAGGCCTATAACTTTAATTAATAATGATCTAAAATGATTGGCTCAAGTCTTTGCACAAATAAAGTTATGCTTAGATACAATTATAGATGATAGTCAGGCTTTATGCAAGGACGACATATCCTTGCGTAATAATACGCAATAATAATATCAGATTAATTTTAGATTTAATCGATTATAAAGAATACATGAATGATAGAAGTTCTATTTTATTTATAGATATAGATATATATAAAGCCTTTGATACTGTAAAACAGGGGTCATCAAACTGAGTCCTGGAGGGCCAGTGTCCTGCAGAGTTCAGCTCCAACCCGAATCAAACACACCTGAATTATTAGGTAGGCTATACTCCACTTCCAGGCAGGTGTGTTGAGGAAAGTTGGAGCAAAACTCTGCAGGACACCGGCCCTCCAGGACTGAGTTTGATGACCCCTGCTGTAAAACATGACTTTCTATTTGATTTTTTTTTTTTTTTTTGGTTTCGGTCAATACATTAAAAGAGCAATACAAACTTTCTATAACAATAGTAATAGTTCAGTTAAACTCGCATGGGGAACACCTCATAGATTTAATATTTCCAGCGGTATTAAACAAGGTGATCTGGATCCGTTTTTTATTTCTTCTAGTTATGCAAACGATGACTTTACTTTTACATAAAGACTCTTTTCAAGGAATCAGAATTAGAGACACACTTATATGTTTAAAATCCCTCGGCGCCAATTAAGATTACCATTTGGCGTCATCTTGTGACAAACACTGGACAACCACAATTAACAATGGAAAATTAAAAATACATCCGTTATTACATATCCATATGTAGATGTTATAAATCGTCTTACTAAGTTTGAATGTTAGTCACGTGGTACTATATCATTTTGCAGAAATTTAAAACAAATATGCCAATAAAATGTTTCAAATTCATATTCATGTCCAGTTTTTTTTCCTTATGTGGCAAGTAG
>JAUMHI010000034.1:1081033-1096088 GCA_032359435.1 Enteromius unitaeniatus
TGCTTACTATTCAAACGGGAGTTTTGAGCAGTGAAGGGTTGTTTCTCCGATCACGAATGCAGACATGCTGTTATGTTCACGTTTTTAAAACAGCTTGCACTGATTGATCTTAATGCTCACCAGAAATTCCAAATGCAGAAGGAATAAAGACACAAATACATGCAAACCTGTGCACATAGGAAGGCTTGAACCGCTCCGCACTCGGGAACTGCACAACCACCTTGGATTTCTCGATAGGATCTGATTTATCTGAAAGAGTTTGTTTCCATTTAACCAAGAGCATAAGTTATCATTTACCCAGCACTCATTAAACATTGCTCAGTGATTAGAACATCACTTACCTTTCTGTTTAGGTGGGATTCGGACGATATTGTAGGCCAGCGAGGCTCCCTTCCCCATACAGTTTCCTATGTTGTAGACTGTGCCATCTTTCTCGATGTGTGGATGAGCCGTTACTCCATTTATATTCACATAGTCACACAAATCAACCTTTTGGAATGATTGAGCAATATTTCTTAAAATGCTGTAAAGATTTAAACTACATTTGAATCAATGCACTGAATCTCTGTCTTGCCTTTTTCAAGGTTTCCAAGGTTTCCACATTGACTTTAGTGATATAATTAGTCTCGGTGACGGCATAAAAATCCTCTCCGATAGGGTAAACATTCACCAGGCAGTTGTCTGTCACCTCAACACCTTTGAAGTATGTGAAGAACCTGCCAAAATTGACCAAACTTGAAAAAAGCTGATGCTCACCAAAACTTGATGAATTACAGCAATTAATAACCAAACCTGGAGAAGATGTTCTTGCAGGGATCTGGATAAGCACAGGTTCCAAACTCAGTAATTACAACACGTTTCTCTGTCATAGCGCGAACATATGCATCTGTTTTGACAAACCTGTGGAAAATATGGTTATTAAACTTTAAACTGAAACAAAAACACAATGGAAAACACCATTTCCGTTTTAATTGAGTTGTACTAAATAATTAAAACTAAAATTAAATAAATTATAAAACTATAAAAGAAAATAAAAAAAGTACTTAAAATATTTTACAAATATAAAACAAAAACTACTAAAACTAACAAAAATACACAATAGCTAAAAGTTTGAAAAATATACAAAAAATAAAAATAGATCATAAAAAGTAATGAAAACTATAGTTAGAATTTCAGTGAATTTCATGTTTTATATTATATTTTTTTAAGATGCACGCCAGTAATGCCTTTTTTTTCTAAGGAACGTATATAAAAAGTTATTAAATGTCCTAATTGAACTATGCATAATCCTGTCTGTGAAACCGGGCCTTTATGTACTAATATGTACCTTTGAGGTACCAAAACGGACCATTTAGATACAAACATGTATGAGTGTTGTATATGATTTACTTTGAACTGGGGCAGAAAGCAACACAATAACGTTAAGATTACTTGACGTACTTGCGGAAATACGTGACCTGTCCGTTGCTGAAATCAAACTTGTGCATGAGGGCCTGGCCATCGAAAAGATGGTAGAAGGGCTCGGCTCCCACCTCAAACAAACCGGGGCCCAGACGGAGCAGACTGCCTTTTATAAACGACGGGATGCGACCTAAAACAATGCACATTATGCACAAGTGTTTCTTTCAGAATTGTAATAATTAACCATACACAGGAAAATCTTTACAAATAAACTGTAATTTGGCAAAAACAAGCACATCCTCTTTTCCTCTTAAATATATATATTTTCTCCCCCAGAATATTTTCAGGCCGTACATAATGCCAAAAGGTCATAAAAACAGTAATACCAGTGACGGTTGCTGGAAGAGGTTCGTTTAGCTCCTCCACAGTCTCAAAGATTTTCTTATAGCCTCCAGCAGGGTGCTCAAAACTGAAAAGTGAGTTTCATTCAATTGAATCCAAAACATTAAAACATAAAGCTTGTTTCATACAGAACAAAACGGTGGCTTACCGGCTAACCATGATTGCTGCTGGGACAGTCGCGTCTGTGACTCGGCTTGTTCTTGCTGGTTTGTCAGCAGAGCCCTGGGTTTATGGGTTTTTATACTCCATCTTCTTACACAGGTTTACTCTGACTAGCTTCGTCACAGCCAGTGGCAGCATTTACTAAACAAGAAGCCCATTGTACAAGAATTTGAGTGGCCTTTACAATAGCCAGTCCTTCAAATAGGATTTGAGATTTTCACGCAGCTGTGATGCAATCAGGTGTACAAAATGTGATTGTACAACGTAAGAAATGAGCTGAAATCAGCTGACAAAACATCCAACAAAGACTTTATTCAGCTAATAATAACACTGAAACTCATATGCGGCGGTTTTCATAATGTGTATGTGTTTTTTTACACTAACGAATTGTCAAATCTATCAGTGGCAGGGAATGTAACTGTTAAAATAGCCTCACAATTTGTGTTTTGTCTCCAAATACCGTTTGATGAAGAAGAGATGCTGTGTAATCCAGGTTATGGCAGGACAAACAGCACATTGTTAGTCTTGTGGGAAAAAAAGACTAACGATAAATTCACAATAAATCAGTCCAGCGGCCAAAACTGATGCTTTTAACATTGTGACCCTATATAACAAGAGCTGTCAGTCTTCTGGGATTTAAATGCAGTAGAAATGTTGATGTAAAAGTGTTTTAAGAGCAGGTTTTCTTCCTGCTGAGAATTCTCATATGTGCAATAAATCTATTTTTGTGCCTCTTTTAAGCCAGTGCCGCTTATTTAGTTTTTGGATGTTTTGTAAGCTCTGAGGTCCCAAGCATGAAGGGTTTTGTGGCTTTTCGTTTTTTACATTCCTGAGCAGATTTGTGAACAGATTAACTGAGAAAAACACGTTCGTTATAGCAACACAGCCAAACTAAACAAGCTTGTTTCACTCTGCACGAGTGTCTCTTATAAGAGTTTGTCCAAAAATATAACAAATGAATAAATGATGAAGCCTGTTATAAAATACATTGTTATCCCAGTGGCTTTCTTCATCTCTAGTTTTTTTATTTATTTACTCTGTATGTTTAACATCCAAAAACAACAGCATGTGAGAAGCATGCATCACTTTATGTCAACACATAAGGTTCAGCCAAAAAATGAAAATTCTGTCATTTATTCACCCCCTATTTGTTCCAAAAGAAGAATGTTGATAATCCCTCAGAGTATGGAAAAGAAAAAAGACAAACTGGTTGGTTACCTTGCCCTGAAAATGAGTTTTCCATCAAGATTATCATCCCTTCATGTCATTATTATTTTAACTGAAGGCACACATGTAGTCTCTATAGAGTGCATCTAAACTTAAAGTACAAGGAATTTACATTTCATCAAAGTTTCATGTGACGGGAGGCTGTTTCTGTGGATTAATCTGAGCTCTTGTGTGTATTTACACACATGTTGAGAGAGGTCTTCAGTAAACCTGCTGCTGTTCAGTAGAACTCGTGTCCTCTCTGCATGTGTAGTGCTTTCTTGGCGTGGCACGTGGGGGTCTGTACTGAAGCTCACATGCAAGCCTCTTTACCCTCGTATGTATTTGGTGGCTTGTGTGCACACTCATCGCTGCTCTGCTGCACAGCGTTTTGGACAACAGCGGTTCAGCCGTGCATTTCAGACGGTTCTGACTCTGAGGCAGACTGGAGCATACCGTTTGCATGATAGGTTGCTTTTGACGAACTCTCCTTCGCATGAATTTGAACCACTTCGAGTTTGGCAACTGGCGATTACAAATAATTTGATGCTTTGTGCACCTAATATGTGAACCCGGACCACAAAAGCAGTCATAGTAATATATGTTTCTATAGCCAGCAATACGTTGTATGGGCCTAATGACTCATTTTCATATTATGCCAAAAATCATTTGGAAATTAAGGAATTATAATGTTCTATTTAGATGTTTTGTAAATTTCCTACTGCCAATATATCAAAACGTAATTTTTGATGAGTAATATGCAATGCTAAGAACTTAATTTAAACAACTTTAAAAGGCAATTTTCCCAATATTTTTTGCACCCTCAGATTCCAGATTTTTAAATAGACGTATCTGTAGACAAATACTGTCCTACTGTATCCGAAACCATACATCAATGAAGATCTTATTAGATCTTAAGGGACCAATCCTGAAAGTTCTGTTTTACATCAAGACACAAAATCATTGTACACCCCTCATATATACACGCGACAAAAGCACTAAGGCATATTAGAATAAGAAGCTGATCTGCTGAATTTCAAATACTGCCATAACTTCATGCTTTTATGCTTCAGGGTTAATTCTCATCCAGTGCTAAAGTGCCTATGTGTGTTAAATTAGTTTTGATGTTTTCCCAGTTCAGTGTTAGGATTTTATCTCAGATTTATCTCCCTCATGGTCAGACCTCTGAGACCAGTTCTGTAAAGAATCCTCCAAATCAGTTACTTAAATCCAAACATTGTTTATTAACCAAAATTATTTTGAATTATTTCTCTCTTACATCTCATAACAGACAGTTCTTGTTACTGACCTACCAACAGTCTGTAACATCATACATGAGAGCTTCTCATTAATGGCTTGACGGATCAGCTCAGACCTACCCAGCTTCTAGATAAATTTGGATGTTATTAATGGTGTATAAGTATTCAAACTGCTGTTTTATTAATCTTATTGAAATTGCATTGATATTATTCATTTATTAACACTCAAGATGTGGGAAGGCTTTATTATAAATGCATAATTTGATGCTATTTTAATTACATTAATACCTATGTGCATAATCAGAGCATATAAATCCAGTGTTGCCTGAGCTAATTGAATAAATTGGGCATAATTCATTGAAGACAATAAGTCTTAGAAACTCTTAAAGGTTAACTTACCGTCTTATCTTTTGTAATGTCCACAGAGAATTAAACTGCAAGAGCTTGATTGAATTAAGAAACAACTCTTCTGTACAATTTCAGATTCAAACCATATTAAATACTTCCAGCTTCCAGTCCCCAGAACCTTTTCCATAATAAGGTAAAATATTGTGTCCACACATCTGGTAATAATATTGAATTTCTGCTTTCTTATAGTACTTCCTCATTTCTGTGCTATACATGTCTTCATGCAAACCCGTTCCCCAAAAACTGAAATTCTCGAAACTCGGACCAAAGTACTCTTACCATTGAAGCCTCACCACTAAATCCTCTTTATCTGGGCCTGACATCCTTCTGCCAACCCCTAACGGCAGATAGTGCCCACAGATGGACAATAACTCTTCATGACTGGCACAAAGTGGGATTCAGTTTGAAAACAGCTCCATATGAAGCTACTTGAGAAAGCTATTTGAGAAAGGTTAATTCCAGAAGAGAATATTCCAGAACATTAGCCAGCAGGGATAAATGAAAAGGGCTAAGAGTGGATATACAAGCGACCCGTAGAGAGAGTGATCTAGAATGCCCTGTGAGATGACCGAGAGGAAGAGCATCCAGCCCTCGCTGAGGCTGACGGGCACTTCGATGAGCTCCTGGTAGATGAAGACGCAGTAGAGGATGGTGAAGGCAGGGCTGAGCAGCACCATGGCCAGAGCGCACAGAACTCTAACAGAGACCGAAACACACACAGCAATGGATATGAGATTAGAGGATAATATAAATATGAGACCACAGACACAATTGCACAGAGATATCGCTGACCGCAGACTGACATTACAATCAAATCAACATGTAACATGAACACTGCAGTCAGAATGAGAAACACAAACACTTTTGGTCACTCTTGACTTCCACAGGAGGGAAAAAATAAAATACTACGGGAGTCAACGGTTACAAACTAAATTCATACAAGTATATAATAACGACGATTTTCATTTTTGGGTAGAATTTAATTTTCCTTTAAGAAACAGTTCAGTTGGGACATTTAATTCGTTTTTTTTAATAAACATCTTGAGAAAAGTCACTGACATATTTTAAGATCTAGTCATTTTAGTCATATGATCAGTTCAACTGATGGCGGACGGCATTGTACAGCAGTTGTTTTGTTTGCTCTCAATTTTGACAGCCTTATTAAAGATAAATATCGGTTTGTACATGCTCCAGTTTATTGTTTGCCCATTTAAAAAACTCGACATGCTTTTCCTCTACATTTTGCCGCAATGTTTCAAAGAGCCGGAAAGTAAATAAACGCAGAACAGGAATACAAGTGTTTTCAGTCGTTTCAGTGTGGACGATCAACTCTTCAGAAGCTATTTAAAACGATAGTGTGGACGCGGAGCGTTTTTAGACGTTTTTAAATTTACCCCAATTAGTGTAGACATAGCTCAAGCCTCATCTGTGGAACCATTGGAAAGCATTTTTATTACAGAATCAATAACACTTTGTCCTACAGTAATGGCACTGCTTAGCCCTTAACATATTGCCATCTCCCTTTTTTAATTTATGAATGTGTTAGTCTCTTTTTTTAGAGAAGACATGCTGAAGTGAAAGCATTAAAGTTTCAATTTATAAAAAAAAAATAAAAAATAATCTTAACCTAAAACATTTTGCATAAAATAAATATTTTACAGAATATTTTATACAGAATATCTCAAATTGATATTGAGACATGCCTCTTTTTAAAATATTTATCTCTGGTGTCCCCAGAATGTGTCTGTTTCTCAGCTCAAAATGCCCCACAGATCATTTATTATATTGTGAGTGGAAGCAGAAACAGGCAGATTTTATTTTAAATGCAAATGAGCTTCTACTCCCCGCCCCCTTTTCCTGAATAGATCTGCATCACTAAAGCTTGCCTCATACCTGCTAAAAACGTCTGTGCTGAATTCATGCTCGTTTTCTTCAAAGGCTTACCAAAACAAAGTTACTGGGTTAATCTTTTTCCACATTTCCTTGGTTGGTAGATGCACCGAACACCTGATATTAGCACCTAAAACCTGAAAAATTGTGATTTTCATGATGTGTCACCTTTAGTCTTCCAATGTTATGCTCTGAATTTGAAGTCGTCACTAAAAACTGAGTTTCCGATTAGATTGTTAGGCTCTGTACCAAAAATACCAAAATGTTCATTTCGGTCACAGTATCACTCCTAATTCCTAATTATTTTAAATAAGAGATGAATTTTTAATAATAGCAAATTTAGGGGATCTACAGGGGTTGAATAAAATAAAGTAACCATTCATTATTAATATAGTTTGCGCAGACAAATGTAGAAAACATTGTCATTATCTTTTATTTATGTTTTCGTTGTTTATACTTCTTGGGTTTTGTGTTAAGGGAATGTTATTAAATATGTACATGTAGTTGATTATGATGGCCATTGGATCTCGATTTAAATAAAAAGATTAGCTAATATTGCGACGCAAAGTCCTAATAATATTTCAAAGCATGTTTGAGCAAAATAAATGATTTTTTGTGGAGATGTGCATACTTGGGCATGTGTGGCGTGATGCTGGCGGTGATCGGCACCAGCGTAACCGCTAAGATGAATCCCAGAGAGAAGTTAATGAGGGCTGTGCAGCCTAACAACACCGCTAGATAGAGCAAAGCCGTCAACTTCAGCACCTTCCAGCCCTGCTCTGTGCCCTCTCCAGACAGCAGCCTGCCACAGACAGAGAGAGAAACACATGATCCATGTCGGCGAGAAAACACGTAACGCAATTTAAAGTGTGTGTGTGTGTGTGTGTGTGTACCGCTGTGTGTTGTGTGGCAGGGCCAGGCCTGCAGTGTAGATGGCTATAGCGGTGAGCACCACTGCTTCGGTTTCAGACACAGGGAAGTGCTCCACAGCCATTTCCTGCAAATGAACAGGAAGCAGATACAGCGCCACACCTGTCAGGTGACTGATCACCACCGGGGTCAACACCGTCAACACGCCTGGACTGGACGGCTGCAGAGAAACACAGAAACACATTATGCAACAGTATCTGCAATGACAATTGGGCTTGAACGCCCTTATGTTGTGTTTCGGTCATTCTTGATTTAATTTTTTAATCAACAGGACCATGAAAAGCATGCATTTCTTAGAAGAACAGAGCTCAATTAGACTTTCCAGTTAAATCTACCTAGTTTAGCATTTCAGAAGTTGTACAAATTATGCAGTGCAATCTTTTCTCGACAAAAGACATCCTGAAAGAGAATCAGGTGCAGTTTTACTTGTACTGCCACAAAGACGACTTAAAGCGTGGAACAATTTATCCCTCTCTCCTGTTTAAAATATTTAGCAAATAACATCAAATATTCATTTCTGTAGGTGTAAAAATACTTGCATTTAAATAACATGAGACTTACTTGCTCCGCTTCAGTAACTCCATCCACTGCAGCCAGAGCTGGTGTTCCCAGATGAACCCAGAGATCCAGCGCCTGCACTGAAGCTAAGGATGCTAACAAACGTTCTGCTAAAAGTAGTGTTATATTCTGAAATACTGCATGACTGTTCAGAAACACATCACTCCACATCAAAGATTTCTAAACATGCAAACACTGACCAATCTTAAGCTGTGGTCACATTTAGCTAAAAAAATAATCCCAGAGTAGAAATATATGCCTTGACTTGATTTAAGATTACTGCCACATTGGATACTTATAAATAATTTGTTATAAAGATAGTGAAAAAGACAAGTTTAGCTCAGCACAGATATGTTTTCTAATTAGTGCTGTAATCGAGATTAATCACATTAAAAAGAATATATATACACACACATGCATGTACACATTTAAAAATATATATCTATCAAATATATCTATATATACTGCGTAATTATATATATGTGCGTGTATTTTTACATGCATAAATATTAGGCTTGGGTCGATAGACGATGCCATTGTCTCACCTGCTGCGTGAACACTGTTTTGTCAGTCGTGGGGCGGGGCTTGGTGTTTTAGCTACAACTACCCCCCCCAATCGCGATGTTTCACATTAGACATCGTACGATGCTAAATTGGCCAACATCGCCCAACCCTAATAAATGTACACAGAACAAATATACGCAAACCACAACTTCTTTGCATCTTTTAACAGCACTACTTCTAATAGAAACGAAATCCAGGCTTTATATTTGATTTCAATGATTCATTCAGCAATGCACCATGTCTTAGACTTTCTATTTATTTGGATTAGTTCTATTTATTCGTTTCTTGTCTTACTTGTGCTGCTTTAGTTAAGGTCCATTTTAAAAAGTGGAAAATCTGTTAAATTAGACCTTATCCGTCAGTTTTTTTTCCCCTGGGAAATGACCCAGTCCTGAAAAGGATACTCGAAGCAGTAAGATGACAGCCAGGAGGCCAAACGCCGGCATATAGTAGCCAATGGAGACGAAGCGAGAGAGAGAAGGCAAGAGGTAGAAGAAATACGACTGATGAAGACGCTCCAGGAGATTGTTGAGTTTACGGATCATTCCCTCCAGCAACCTGGCAAACAGAATTCAAAAGAACGCATTATTAAGAAACAGAAAGTGTTTAGCATTGGTAAAATGGAGGTAAATATTTAAGCGTCACCAACAAAAACCAACCTGCCAATGGTGGTGGTGTCCATCTTATATTGTCTGAAACTGTTGATGCCTCGAATGGACGCGGCTTCGATGTGATATCGCAGGAAGAGGCCGTGATCACCCCAGGACCGTCCACAAGCTTGTTTTAACACCATCAGCATCATGGTCTGCGCCGCGTGAGTGTAGCCCTCAGCCGAGTCCCAGTCGTTTCTCTGGAGCTGCGACGTAATCAACAGCAACGCATTTCAATCTAGTCAACTTCAGAGGAAAAGCGCTGCCAAATTGGGCAATTTCACTTCAGATCAAGCGAGACAAATTGATTGAGACACCAAAATTTGTACTGGATCGGGATCAGTTTGGATGTTCTTAAAGTTTATTTTTTCTCTGCTATTTATTTATTCATCTCTGAAGTTTGGAATAAGGGGATAGTGGTTTATTATTATTATTATTATAGAAATGGGTATATTGTATGTTTGTTTTAGAAAGAAACTACTGATTTGATTGGAAGCACCTTGAGCTTGTGTTTGTAAAAGGTTTAAAATTCACTATTAAAATGTAAATAGTGTAATGACAAAGATTGTTTTTGTCTGACACGCCTACTTTTCCCTGAATGGTGCACAGGACTCCCAGCTTCTGACAGAAGGCATAGAAGAGATTGGCCAGGTCCAGGTTGGGCAGCTGACCGTTGAGTCCTTCTAAAATCAGGTCCAGGCTGGTAATGACATCACTGCTGAGCTCCAACGAGAGCGCAGCTTGAATTGACCCTGCGCGACCCTGCAGAGGCGAGTACTCCATTCCTGAATGAAAGTGACCGGAAACATAAACACAGACAGAACCAGCAATGCATTCTAGAAAAGTGCGTTATTAGGCAACTCTTCACACCTGTGATGTTAGTGTGGTGGTAGCCTTCCAGCCAGGCCTGCATGCCGATCAGATCATGCTCGTTCACCAAGAAGACGATGTCCTTAGCCCAGTAAATCTGGCCTTTGAAGAAGAAGAACTCAAATATAACTCCTGAATCCTAACATCAAACAAAATCTACTCCTCTGACCTCACTTCCATATAGCAAAGATCTACAGTATGCGTTTACAAATGTCACATAAAGCGTCTTACTCCTGAAATACTGAGCGAGAGCCAGCAGGAGACCGACCGCCTGGTTGTTGCTGTTCCCAGGACTGCAGGGAGCGGTGATAACCAGAGCTTCTGTCCGAGGAGCGCGAGGAGCTCGCAAGATCCCATAAACATTCGTGCCTCGAACCATCTGAACTCATGTTCATATTCAATCACACTTACTGCCTTCTCGAGACATTCACTCTACTACAGCTTGTTATATGCATGTAAAAACTTTTTATAGTTAGTTAACTGTTCATGTTCATTGTTTAAATTCAAACTGGAACAAAATAAATACATATATATATATACACACACATACAGTAGTTACGGAAATATTTAGCCCCCCTTACATATCGTTCTTTGTCCTCGTCAGGGAAGGGCAGCTTGCGGGCGAAGCTCTGAGTGAACACCTCCAGTCCTCTGGCCTGCATGCTCTTAACTAACCACTCCACCGGCATCCCACTGCACACACAAACCAGCATCATCTCAGACACTGTACCTGCTCCAATCACACAGACCGCAGACACTCGCTCTGCTCACCCGGCCTTTCTTTTGTGAGCGTCGAACTCCTTGGCGAGGCCCAGTGCTCGTTCCCCAGATGAGAATCGCTCCTCCACCATGGTGGAGCCCATGGCGTTCTCCGACATGTATGTGCGCAGAGTAAAGGGCTCGAACGCCAGACCCATGAACCATACTATGGCCGCCAGGTAGCACACAATACTGAACAAGAGAAATAAAAACCAACAGATAAGGAAGCCAGATCGTGTCAGGCTGTGAATTCAAAGATGAAGCACCTACCATATGGGTGTGTTGAGGCGGGTCAGGAGGCTGGTCAGGGCTTTTCTACGGTTGGGGTCAGACAACAAACCCATTTGCTCAGCTTCAACAGTCCTAGTGGATTAAAAGAGTCTCCTGCAACCAAGCAGTGAACATGTTATTTCCAGCATCTGCATTGACTAGAACAATGTTTGTTTTGGTGGTTCCTTTAATGTCTGCTGAGAGACCATCACAAAGACTCTATTATATTAAAGATATTAATCGGACAGATTAATAAAATAAAGTGCTACCACCACAATAATTAATAAAATCAGTTTAAATTGTTATTACTATAAATAATGACGAACGTGCAAAGCGATAAAACCATAATATATTCCACAATAAAATGAAAAAGATATTCCAATTTGACTATTATTGAGTTAGTTTTGGTGATGTATTATTGAGACACTAGCTCTGCATCTCCTGCGACGAACAATACATTTGAAGAGCTTTTACAACCGCGGAATATGTGACAGCATTCGGATGAAATGTAAAAGTATATACAGCTTAATCACCTTGAAATAGGAGACGATAAAACAGGGTTTCATCTACAGCAGCAGCACATTCATTCACTTCTGTTCCGTGTTCAGCCGGAAGTAATACGGTGCGGACCAACTTCCTGTGAGCGAGCCAAAAGGGGCGAGGCTTAGGCGCTCTTTTATTATATTGATAAATGGATTTAGATCACTGATTAAATAATATCGTGTCATTATGTGGCAGCAGTTTTCAGAGATTGACAAAACAGTGATGTACATAAACATTTTTTTCCAAAGAGGTTGGTGTAACAGAGAAAAGCGGCCAGACTCACTGCTGTACACAGATCCATTTATTTCATTTAAGTTGTGTTTTCATCATTAAACAAACCACCAACATTCCCACATAACGAGACAAAGACAAAAGCAACTTAAAGGTGTAGATAGTATGCAAAATAGTTACTCTCAATCCCTTGAAGAGGACTTTAATAGGTGGTATGAATAAGTGCCACGTTCCCATATTATTAAAACCCCTAAGCTGTCATTGTCTGTTATTCATCCTCAATCACTTTCATCAAAATGCTACAGTAAGTTGTCTTTCAGACATGTTTTCCTCTGTGCATTTGAGAATTGAAACGGATTTGATGATGTGAAGACTAAAGGCCAGTGTGGATGTCCTTGGTAATAAATATAATCGAAGTCACTGTGGAAAGAAAAAATTAAATAAATATATATATCTCTTTGTTTGTTCCAGTTTCTTTCATTTGACGACACACTGACACGTACCACCGGCTCACAGAGAGTCAGCGTAAAGAGCTGGAGGAGGCAGAAGATCGATGTCTGCAAACTGGAAGTTTTCTGCCTCTCTGTCAAGAACACAGGGATAAATGAAGATGAGACATCATTATAAACAAAACAGGATAAAACGATGTAGGCTGTCGTCTTTTTCTTTAAACGATAAAAAAAAGTTAATTAATAAATAAGATACAATGGAGATTCTATCTGAAGACATTTTAAAGAGTGTGAGAATCATATAAATAGTATCATGGAAATAGAAAATCCTAGAAAAATACATAAAAGAGATTTTTATTTTAATTACATTTTGTAGATATACTATTTAAAAATGCATTTTCATAATTTTCTGTGTTAATCTCCCTGTTCTGTTAAAGTTAGGTGTTATGTGTAATGCTGTAAAATAATTAATCACATCCAAAATTGTGTTACATTTAAATGCCACACACACACACACACACACACACACGTGTCGACAGTGTTGTGTTTTAGGTCATTATTACACAAGAAGCCAGGTTTAATTAGGGGTCAGTGGAAATAACAAAAGCTCAAGAGGTACAGCATAACAAATGACCAATATAAACACATTTATCATAACCAGCAAGGACTCGACGGGACAAAAAGTGAATCACATATAACCAGTGCTGTCGAAAGAAGTCAACGAGTACATTAAAAATATTCTTGTTTGCTGCTGAATATTTCTTTGAATCGTCTGGACCTGATGCTTGTACAGCCGTGTTTATCTGCAGCGTCAAACTACTCACTGTGTGTGAACGTCTTCAATACTCCAGTCAACGAAAGGATGATGAGCAGAAGAGTTACTATCAACTGAGCAGAGAGAGTGGAAACAGGATTAACAACAACACGGTTCAAAATAAACGACACGGAGAAGGTGAAGAGGCATACTTACACATCTCGGGCATAGAGGCAGCTTTGATCTGACTCCTGGAAAGACAAAAACACAACTCCGGAGATCTGTTTACAACTCAGATCAACAGCTATTTCATCAAACAAAAGTTCAGGCTTACACATTTTCAGCAGACAGCGACAGCGTGTCGTCTTCATACAACCACTCCTCACTGTCATCAGTGACTGAAGGAACACATTTGATAACACAGCAGTCCAAACACTGGTGCCAATGCACTTTTTTAAATATTCCACAAGGGAATGTTTTCATCCACAAAACATGGTAACATATTTTGATATCCACATATTTATGTCTTACGCTGCACAGTTGAACAAAGAAAAGTATCGGGAATATTAATTTGACAGAAAAATCCCATCCTGGCCCAGACTGGTTGGTTATATTTATTAGCTCTAGTATTAGTATATAAAATATTAAGTGTAATAAAGAATCACAGAGATCAGATATTAAAATGTAATATTGTTTTTTGAGAGAATTCTATGTTAAAAAGTGCAACGGTGCTAATAATTTTGCCCAAAAGACAAAAGATAACTTACAGCTACTTGTAAACACAGGATTCTGATGAGAGGACCTGCAAAGAGCAAACCATTGAATTCCTTTTGGATGCTGATCATCCATAAAGTTGAGTATTAAAAACTACATTCAGCATACGATATGCACATCTTAAAGGGTGACTGAAAAATAATAAAATCTCAATATTGCTACAATAAAATACACAATTAATTAAATACAGCGGGTATATTCAGACCTCCTTCAATTTTTCACTCTGTTATATTGCAGCCATTTGCTAGAAAAAGTTGTTGCATCGTTCCCAAAAAGACTCGTTTCTGTATTCGCTTCTACTAAACACTGGTCAAGGGGTCTGAATACTTATGACCATGTGATATTTCAGTTTTTCTTTTTTAATAAATCTGCCAAAATGTCAACAATTCTGTGTTTTTCTGTCAATATGGGGTGCTGAGTGTACATTAATGAGAAAAAAAAATCATGAACTTGCAGCAAATGGCTGCAAAATAACAAAAATGAAAATTGTGAAAAATTTTAACAGTGAAAAGTTTAAGGGGGTCTGAAAAACTGAAAGTGAACTAATTGCACATTTATTTTGTCCTGTAATCTATTATAAAACCAGTTAAAGCAAATGTATTATTGAGCGATTGCTTCTAGTTCGCACAGCTCGAGCGCTTCGCATGGACCGATTTTCACATACAACATTCAAATTATTAAAGGAATAGTTCACCCAAAAGTAAAAATACTGTCTTCATTTACTCAGCCTCAAGTAGTTACAAATCTGTATGAATTTATTTGTTTCGCTGGCCATTAGATACAAATTAAAAGCAATTTTTTGTTGTTTTTAATATGGCTTTATTTATTAATTTTCATCATTGGTTGGCCTCCTGCCACTGTAACTGAGCCTCTGCAGATGATTCAGAGCACAGCAGCACATATGTGACCCTGGACCACAAAACCAGTCTTAAGTCGCTGGGGTTTATTTGTAGCAATATCCAAAAATACATTGTA
>JAUMHI010000034.1:1101764-1114491 GCA_032359435.1 Enteromius unitaeniatus
GCTTTCATGTGATGTATACATCTCAGTTTTGTAAAATTTTACCTTATGACTGGTTTTGTGGTCCAGGGTCACATATGGTCTTTCAACAAAGAGACTGGTATAACTCTATACTTTCAACATTAATTGAATGCATATAATGCATGTTTTTTGTGTGAGCATGCTTCGTTTACCTGCTGCTGACACTAAGGTTATCTCCATCGGTCTGGCCTTGCCCGGCTGCCTGCGATACCTTTTTTCCAAGCTCAAGCATCTCCTTAATGTTCAGCTCCACGTTCATCACACATATGTAACCATCTATAAAAACAAACACAGAATCAAGACCTTTATTTCACAAACTTTATTTTATTATACAAACGTTTGAGAAGCTGTGGGGAGAAGCAAGAGGAGGTGATTTTGTTTCTCCATGTTGCGTTTACCACTTTTCACCCTCTGCTAAAATTAATATTTACAAATGTCTCACATTTGTTGTTGGCATCTCTGGCTAGCCATTTGCCCTTGGGGCAGTTGACGGTTCGGATGATGCTGATGAGATCTCCACTTTTGACAGGCAGGTCGTATTTTCGCAGTTTGCTGTCCGCCAGCACTCTGGCGTGATACATGGGCTCTTCCAGTCCAGTGATCTATTAAGAAACACATCAGGGACTGCATTAGAAGTGTGCGCTTGAGCCGCCCTCTTTAAAATAAATGCCAGTTCGTTTGAATCAGCATCTAATGCGCTGCTATCCAAACATTAATGTGACTTTAAAGTATGCATTTGAATTCACTTTAAATTTCTTGTGCATTTCATTTCTCTTTTTGTCCTTCTCTTTCCGTTCTTTCTTCTCCTTCTCCAGACGCTGCTTCTCTTTCTTCTTCTGCTCTTTATCCTCGTGATGTTCAGGGCTCAGCTGCTTCTTTCTGAAAGAATCACACATTTCTTGCAAGTCAGCTTCAATGAGGAATGACGCATCTTCCTTGTTCTGAATGGATCTACACTGGCAAATAAGATTGTCTTTTTCACAATTAAATATTTACATGTGTTAAAAATTAATATATGCATGTTAAAATGTTTGTTTTTTTTATTACAGAACTGTTAAAATACACATTTTGGTTTATAAAGAGTTATAGTGTACCAAAACACAATACCTATCATGTTGGCCATTATGATCTTCAGCTGCATTAGGCCTTCACAATATAAGGGGATAAATACAGTTAATAAAGCATCATTTTCCTAAGCCGTGGACTGCATTTTACACTCAATATTAGTCAAATAAATGCTGACCAACCATTGAGTGACATGCCATATATTCCTCCATGTTTCTTCTTTCTGTCAAACAAATTGAGAGAACTAATATATATTAAGTGCCAAGACTAGATATTAGACACATTAGAACTTTGTCCATGATCAACAACTTCAAAGCATTTCCACTTTTCTGAACAAATTGAAGGATCTTTTTTAAGCACCTTCCAAATTTTAATCACTTGGTATCATGAAGGCATCTAATATAATATCATATAAAATACAAAACATAATATTGATCTGTAGATCATCAATTAAAATATAACCGATTTAATTCATTAATAACCCCGATGATGAGACAAAATCACTGACCACAAGGCTGTTATCTGCATACGGATCTGAAAGGGAAAACACAATCACTTTTTCTACAAACCATTTATTATTTTTTTATGAATTTAACTGTACTGTTGGCATAATACTCACTCTTAGGAGCTCCTTTACACTTATACGAGCTTTGAGCAAAAGAAAACTTGGGGACTGTGTCCACATCCTCATAAACATTATCAAAGGTTTCATGAAGACACTTTTGTTGAGAAGACCTGAGGAAACAAACAACATTTGTCTTGATTGCAGTATATTATATAACTATATTGAGAAAATACCACCACTATTCATATGAACCATTTCAGGAATATCCTACATAAGACAAACGAAACCTATGCTTTTACACTTGTTCTGAAGGCAGCTGGTGTTCACTGCTCAGGTTGAAGGTAGTGTGTGATCCATTCGTTTCTGATTCATTTGTCATCTCCTCTGAGGACAGACAGAGAGCGTCTTCTGACTGCATGTTGTTTGGACCAAAATGACTTGGACAATGTTGGACCAAATGCAGGCCACCATCTTCACTTGGCAGTGGTGGAGGCAGCGAATCAAACTCTGGAAACTCAGTGGCCTCTAAATCCAGGGCGGCCAGATTCATGGCACTGCCGTTTGTGGCTTCTGGTGCAGAAATGTCAAAATCTGGAAATTCAGGCGGAGGTACGCTTGCGTCTTCAAGTGATGCATTAACAGGGACCACAATCTCAGGCTCAGGTACAGATTCTGGAAAAAAAATAATAATAATTTCCTTGCCACGAATGGATCAGCTGCGCTTCAAGTGGTTGTAAGATTGCACATTCATGCAGAATTATATATTGCAGAATCGTCCAGCATGCATGATTTCTGAAGGATAATGTGGATATTGTAGCTCATTTATAAAACAAAAAAATTGGTTCTCATTATTGTTGGAAATTGTTTTTGCTGCTAAGAACTTGTGTAATTTCTTTCTTTTTTTTTTTTTAGAATAATTTTTTCTTTGACATTTTAAAAATGAATCTTTTATAACATTACACATTTTTTTACTGCCACTTTTGCTTTTATTTTCTGAATAAAAGGTTATTTATTTTCTACATTTTTTAATTAGTGTATGATACATTTTTCACCAAAATATTTGTTTAACATTGATAATGATATTTGAGGGATCACATGACACTGAAGACTAGATTAATCAGCTGAATAATCAGGATTGTGATTAGAAAAAATAAATAAATAAAAAGTTTATTCCAATAAAAACTATTTAATAATATTTTACCTTCTTTTTTTTTACCATTTCAGGGCTATTAGTGCACAGAATTAATCACACGGATACAGTATCCACTATTACTGAAGTAAATCAATATATGAGCAGAAAACAAGGAAGAACTCAAAACAAATCAAAACAGCAGAGAGCTTCTACAAACCAACAGTAAGAGCTTTGCTTGCTTCATGAGCGCCAGTCTTAAATTTGCTCAGATCCACACGCGGTGGTCTAGCTGGCTTTGAGGGCGCAGGGCCTAAAGATGCCAGATCAGGAAGAGGTTTGCATGCTTTTTCAAGCTGCATGACTCCCCTGAGCTGCACTACAGAGATGGTGCCTAAAGTATAAGAACAGGTAGAAAAAAAAATAAAGACAGAAAGTACATCGATGCGACTTTAAACAATTTCCAGAGTTTTGCAACTTACCATGTGATATTCCATTAACCTTCACTGGCGAAGTCTCTGGGCCACAACTCTCAGATTCAGGAGGCGATGGAGGACTTTCTGTGTGCTGCACTTGTGCTTTGCTGCAGTAGAAGCCCTTTGGTCTGCCACACACCAACAGGTTCTTGTGGCAGAGCTTCCTCTTGGCTTTCTCTAGCGTGCTCAGCACATGCTGGTCAAAGAAATGAGTAACACTTCCAGAAGATGAATCAGTCAGCAAATCATGTGGTGAAGGTGGAGCTGAATGATCTAGCGATACGGCATTAGTCTGTTGGACCTCACCGACTGTATTTGCAGTCATTAGGGTGGCTTCTTCCATCTGAACATTAAAAGTACCACTGTTTTTCAAAAACCCCAGACCATTTTTACCAATTTCTTTAGTGCACAGTGAAACTCTGGCCGTGCTGAAAGGTGTAGGAATTGGTTTCATGATGCATTTAAAAGGCGATGTGATGCCCTTTGAAGGAGGTGCAGAAGAATCATGCTTCGGCTCGTTTGAAAGCGGCAACACGAGGGGCAAATGGCGTATTTTAAGTGACTGCCTGGTGTGGCCATCTCCAGACATCCTGACTTCAGACGTTGTGCTTGGGAATGATACAGGGCGTGCTCCTGAGGGTGTTTTCTGGTCTTCTCTCAAAATGACCTGGGGTTGAATGGTAGTCTTGGTTTCCACAGTTGAACAAAGGCTCATGGTTATCATACCAGAGCGGCTCACAGCAGATGTTGGGAGGCGTTTGGGTTTCTCAGGAACCATAGGTCTGTACCTCCCCTGGATCTCTTCCTGAAACTTTGCTCTTATGGATTTGAAATTGTTGCAGGTTTCCTATAAAGTTGCTAATACAATTTAGTGTAATATTCAAACAGGTAGGCATGATAATTGTTCAAAATCCTGTGCAGCGATATAAAACAAGTACATATAAGCAAATTACAAGCAGTGCACGTTTTCCCAACAAACTAAAGTTATTTGGTAAAACAGTAAGTTAGCAGTTTGTTCACCTCTTCCATGTTCGTTTAAATCGTCCTTGGCCAAGCGCAAATTACTTAAACATTACATAATATCTTCAAAAAAGCTCACACAATGCGTCCGGACGGCGGAGTAAGGCTCTTATTGTTTGATTAAACCGGGGCCGGGCACGAATTTGCCAATCCTACTCTGCTAAAGGCAGGGATAATTAATATTAATTACTTTGCGTGTGCCGTCGGTAGTTTTATCTGATTGGATAAAATAAAGACGATGAAGGGCGGACGCGAGAAACGTTACCAAATAAAATAACCTTCGTGATTATACAATATTATATTTTCACCAGGATTGTTTAAATCTTTATGAGTAGGATTTGATTTAGTTGTATTACACATTAATAGTTAAACGTCTCAATTAAACATGACATGTTTAATTAAGGAAAAAGTAATACGACAGATAAGAATGCATGTTCAATGGTATTCAGCCGTATTTTAATTGCACATTGAATCGTGTTGTGTTTTATGATTAAGTATTAAATTTATGTTAATTCTCTCTCTCTCTCTCTCTCTCTTACAGTAGTATTTTGCAAACTGTTGGTAATTAACTTACTCCTATCATTTATTTTGATTCAATGCAAGTAATCAACCTACTGTATTAGTTCTTATTTATTTTGGAAGTCATGTAGTTGCTTAGAGGTGGAGCATGCTGGGCAAAAGTGAGTTTTTTCCCCCCAAACCCTATCAATCATTAATACTGCTGACAAACAATTTGTAGACTGGACCCTGAAGTTTCAGATCAATTTCAAACCAGCTATTTCAGCTATGGGCAGATTTGTGTTTTCTATTTGTACGTTTGGATTTGTTTTATCATGTTTCAGTCACCATGTTTCTGCCAGATTTACTGATGACTTACTGCAATCATCAAACAACAGGTAACATATAACGTTACTTTATTTTAGGAGCTTTTGGTGTTGTTACCATATTTTGTCTCGTCAGGGCTAATGCATCTTCAAGACACACCAGAGGAGTTCATACCCCCGCTCCTATTGACTGTAAACTCAAGAGCTGGACGCAGTGGTCACCTTGTGATTCATGCCGAGATAGGACGGTAAAACACTTGGAAACCTAAATATAGTCATCTAAAACTCTAATAATTCAACAGATATCGTTTGTAAATTCTTGAAATGCTTTGTAAAAAATTTGTTATATAGCAACCTACTAACTCTTCATGAATTATGTATTTATGCTTTTGATGTATGCATATATATTTATTTATTTTTTACATATGCATATATTACATATATTTGTGACCCTGGACCACAAAACCAGTCATATGATCTATGGAAATAACCTTGGTTTATTTTGATTGGGGCAATATTTGGCCGAGATACAACAAATTGTATATCTGGACCTTGATGGTGCAACGAAATCTAAATATTGAGAAAACAGCTTTTAAAGTTGTCCAAATGATGTTCTTAACCATGCACATTATTAATCAAAACTTGATATATGATATATTTACAATACAGTAGGAAATGTACAAAATATCTTCATGGGACATGATCTTTACTTGATGTCCTAATCAATCAATTTGACCCAGACAATGTATTTTTGGCTATTTCTATAAAATGCCGACTTAAGATTGGTTTTGTGGTCCAGGGTAAAATGTATATAATGTTAGACAATGCAAAACAGAATTCTGGTGCTATGCATCATGCAAACATTTTAATGTCATAATTAAATCATGTTTAACTGTCCAGTATATGTATTGCAACTGTTAAGACACATATAAGCTGATGATAAGTGAGTATAAATATATATGATGTTTCACAGATTCGTTTCCAGTACTTGGAGCGAGCGTCTCAGTTTGGTGGTGAGAAGTGTGTGCACAGTCAGTGGGATAAAAGACCATGTCCAGAAGAGGGCGAGTGTCAACTACAAGACAACTACTGTGGGGACATGTTTGCATGTGGGCCCAAAGGTTCATATTTCTGCCTGAATTTCTTTCTACACGTTTGTCTGTATGTCTTGAATATGTTGCATGCTGTATGTGTTCTCACAGGACGCTGTGTTGGACAGCAGCTCCGATGCAATGATGAAGCAGACTGTGTAAGTCAGAAAGATGAGACTGACTGTGAAGTTATAAACAGAAGAGAAACCAAATGTATTGGCATGTTGCCTATACCCGGAGCTGAAAAAGCCACTCAAGGGTAAGACGTATCGCAGACTGATTTCTTCTGGGGTGCTTGCTGCTAAACATCTCCATATTCTGGTGGAGAATCAAATCAATAACTGACATACTGTACAAGACCAAACGTACTGGATTCAAATCTTTATATTTCCATACATTTTAAACACATACTACGTGATGTATATGTGTCCAATTATTAGAATGAGTTTGTTTTATTTCCTCAGATATAATGCTATATCTGGCGAGTTTATGCATCATGTTCTGGACCCAGCCTACTTTGGAGGCCTCTGTGAATACATCTATAACGGAGAGTGGCGGAAACTCACGTACGATCCTTTCTGTGAACACCTCAGTTATGATGATGCTGAAAAATATTACCGGAAACCTTTCAACTTCCTCTCGTATCAAATAATGGTATGCCCTCATATCTCTGGTACTTTCACATAACAGGAAAGATCTCACTTGCTGTTTCTTTGCCATTCATATGTGTTTTATGTTTATCTATTGATTTTTTTATCCCAAGGGTTGTTCTGAGGAGATGGTGTCAGTTATGTTATATGAGACAGTGTGCTATTATGCTGCCAATAACAGTGTTTTTTGATTATTCTTGTCCCTGCCAGGCACAAGCGACTACTGAGGAAGCATCAGATTATTATGAGGATGCTGTTAGCCTTCTCAAAGCAAAGCAGAGAGAAGGATCTTTTAATTTTGGTAGGTCACTGAGAGTCACTTTTGTGGAAGTTGGTGGGGAAATGAGTTCGGAATTCAAGTATCTACACAACATATCAGAGTACACCGATAAGGTAAAGTAATACATTTTGGCTAATATATATATTTTCTTAACTCCTGTTGTTGTGACCATATACCATCAGTGTTGGGTAGTTACTTTTAAATATTCCTTTCTAATATAGCTTACGGCTTATATTTATTCAGAAAGTCACCTGTTTTTGTGGACATTCACACAGAGATCAGCTGAATTGAATTATTGTTAGCACTTGACATTAAGGACAACACAGTATAATGATTATTATAATAATAAGATTGTGTACCAGGGGGCAGATATTGTCAAGTCTGACCCTGGTGTAGTAGTTTTCCGGTACAGAAATAAATATATTCAGTCAAGAGCAATGAGTGTTTTTTATCTCTGTCTTTTGTTGTTTGATGAACATTGACACAGACAGCAGCAGGTACAGTATAGGCTGCTGTCACTTTAAGACCTAATGCATAGATCAAAATGCTGATATGAATGCATTTCCTTTCATTTGTATGTTTAATTGATTATAATCATTTTAATTTGTGCATGTTTAGGAGGTGGGCTTTGTCAGGCTTTTGTCAACAGTAAAAACAGCTCAGTTTAAGATGAGAAGCAGAGACTTGACTCTGGACGAGGAAATGCTCTGGGCTCTGGGTGATCTGCCTGATCAGTATGATTTCGGAGCATATTCACAGTTTTTCAATGAATATGGCACACACTATATCACAGAGGGAAGCATGGGTGGAGTCCTGGATTATGTTGCTGTTGTGAACAAGAACGCCATGCAAAGAAATGGTATGAAAATGACTGAAAATAAGTGACTGAATTGCATTTTACTAGCTCTATTGAAGTACTTCTTTAACACATTCTTTTCTCTATTAGAAATGACTGGGTTCCAAGTTGGAGCATGCCTTGGTGGATCTTTGGGACTCACTTATGAAAAGGTGACAACTAAAGTAAAAAAAAAAGGATGTGGAAAAACTGGAACAAAGACTACGAGTAAGCAACATGGAGCACGATGCATTTTCAATTCTTCTTTTCTTACAATAAACAATATGAAATACACTGCCCTCCAAAAGATTGTAAACACTTTAGAAAAGTGGGGTTTTGGACAATATTACCATGAATCCTTTATAATTTGTGATAATTTTGCATTGATGAGGGACAACAAAAAATATTAAAACTAAATATTATTTTATTACATAGAAAATTAGATTAGATTCATTAATATATCCAGCATTAGCAGCTATTCCAGCTCTGTATAAGCTTGGTGTCAAAGCTGTCCGTTTATTGAAACATTGACTTGATATAATACTCCAAGCCTGCTGAAGGATTGCCCAAAGATGATTCTCACTGGTTACTGCACACTTCTTGCAGACATCACAGCCCAGTTCCTCCCATAGTAGCTCAACACTGACCTGGATATATTGCCATTATTATGTAATCAAAATGTCAATGAGGTACAGTGTTTGCACCAAAAATCCAACCACACTTTGCCAGTGATTTTCCAAACTTTTGGAGGGCAGTGTCCATAATAATTAGATTATTAAATATATTTTTTAATTACTATTTTATTTTCATTTTCAACAGCTGGCGATCAGTCCAGCAGTGCTATTGAGGATGTGCTCGGCTTTGTAAAGGGTGGACACACGGGCTCCAGCACTGGAAGTTTGGCTATTAAAGATGCCAAAAGTTACCAGGACTGGGGAAAGAGTCTCAAATACAACCCTGTGCTTATTGAATTTGAGGTGTCTTGAGATTTGCCTGATGTTTTCATGCTTTGGTTATTTCATATACATTGTACTGTTGAAAGAGTGTTAATCGACACTATGCATAATGTTGCACTTGGATGACGTCTTATACTTAAGGCCATAATTTGACTTGACGAAGAGTGTTTTGTAGAGTGTGCTAGCAACTTTAACTTTAACACTTGCGCTGCGGGATGTTTTTCATGTCCGTGGGTTAAAGCGACCCAAATAATGTGATATATATTCCCTGAAATGTGACTTTCATCATGGGAACGCCTCCAAAAAAAGTGTATTATTTGGTGCTAGTTTTGAGTAGTAATTAGGGGGGTTTTGCTGTGAAAACATGGCAACCCTGGCAAGCTGTTCCGCAGTCGAGGATCCACCAGCAAAAAGGCTTTTCAGCCTTGATCACTGGATTGTCAAATAGTTAAGGTTGCCAGACTTTAAACCTCTAAGAGGGTTATAGGGACAAAATAAGTCAGACAGGTATTTTGGAGCAAGGTTTTGTAGGCATTTATACTGAATTTGAAGAATTTTGAAGTCAATCCTGAAGTAGACTGGAAGCCTAAGCCTCTAACAAAATGAGGGTGGTAGTGTAGTCATATTTGCGACCATTTCATAGAAATGAAAATTGCAATAATCCAAACACAAAGTTGTTTGGAAGTGTATAACTGCCTCAAGAAACTTGAAAATGTTTTATTTTAGAAAGTGAACGAGGCTGAAAAAACTAGAGGCAACGACGGAGGATACATGTTTATCTAATGTTATGAGATGTTAACGATGATCAATCAGAACAGGTTACGTACACAACTGACCAATTGCCTAGGTTTCATTTCAAGGTTTCGTATCAGCTATATTCTATCCGTTGTTCTTTCTTTCTTTTAATGGTTATTGTGGTTCTATCATAGGTTTCACCGATATATGAGCTGGTGCGTTTGAGCACAGCAGCCGAGCAGCTTCAAACGAAGTTGCCCCATCTGAAGATGGCATGGGAAGAGTACATGCAGAACTTCAACCCATGTCGCTGTGCTCCCTGTATGAATAACGGCATTCCTGTGCTCTCCAGGACAGACTGCAGTTGTATATGTAAAAATGGTTACAGAGGTGAGGCCTGTGAAGAGACAGAAAGAAAAGGTAATGTACTTTACTAAAGTATAACTCTTACTTTACATAAGAGCTGAATACATCAACTTAAAGAGTACTGACGAAGAGCCAATCTCCAATAGAGCATGCAATAGCCTACTCTATTCTAAATACTAGTGCTTTCAAACGATTAATCGAAATACAAGTTTTCATTTACATAATATATATATATGTGTACTGTGGATATTATTATACATATAGCATAACTTCATACATATAGGAATAACTTTTAAGTAAATGCAGTTGTCATTCCCAAACGCTGACAGTGTGAACATAATCGAGATGTAATGAGATCCCAGGTATAGCCCTTTTTGCACAGGATGACCTTTAATTGTGGAGGTCATTTGGGATCTTAATCTCTTGCGAATCGGTAAAGTAAATATTTCGCTGCAAAAGACCCACCATTTTTCGCTGGACACAGAGGTATACCAGATAAAAAAGGAGTCACGAAAACAGAAATATCTGTTTCCCAAACTTTTTTTTTTTTAAAATTCAATAAAAATGTAGTTTTGGTTTGTCTTGAGTAACAGGGTTGGGAAAGAATGGGTCTGTCTAAATACTCATACTTATGGTCTTTGCATTTGATGCTTTATGTGATACATTTCCCGTATTTGACCCAAGTGTTCGAAGGGGCTTGGCAACCATCATCTCTCCACCAATACAATGTGCAAAATTTTATGTTTTGCTACCAAATTATATGCAATTTATTTAGCTATCAAGCTCAGTTCTCAATATTAGATCATGTATGTTTAAGCAAGGTTTTTCCCTTTGACAGGTCCTACACATGGAGATTGGAGCTGCTGGAGCTCCTGGTCACCATGTGCGTCTGGAACAAAGACACGAAAACGAGAATGCAATAACCCTCGGCCAAAAGATGGTGGCCTGCCTTGTCAAGGAAGCAGTAACCAAAAGAAATATTGCTAAAATATACTCATGTTGACAGTGTCTTGTAATTTTATTCAAGCATAATCCCACTTCTGTCTGCTGGTTTGGGTTTACCTTTACTAGTTAATGTTGTTCAGTTTTATTTAAAATATGTTTTTGGATGACCTGAAGTCTCATATCAACATGAAGGCAGAAAAAAATAAAAAATGTTACATTTTATGGAAAAGAAAAATGTATTTTGATTGATTGCAATGAGGTTTCAAATCATTGTGATTGAGATTTTAAAGCAGGAAAAAAAATTGGTTAAAATTGGTTACAATATGTAACCCCTGAAGGAGAGAGTGGAGATGTTGCATCAATATAACATTAGAAATTGCCAGCCAAGCCACTTCACATATATACGGGTGTGATTCCATCTATTTTTTACCATTTATTACAGCTTTAGTCATGTACTTATGCCCACCATATTTGTCAGCATTATCCATTTCAAAGCAATGCCATTATCTATGTTATTACTGTTATTTGTGAAACTGATAAATGTCAGATATTTTAGAAGCAGTCAGCTGATTCCTCTTCTGCCCCAGGGCATGTTACTCCACCGTTCTGCGGCGCTGGATTGTTACACTGACGAGTACGTTTCTGGATCTTTTGTGAGCAGATGGACCATGAAGACCAACAGCTCCAACTGCCATCTACTGCCAGTGCTGTAAATGTTAGGATAATACAAAAAACAACATAAAAAAAGCATAACAATATTAGCAAAAGCTTTTCTCCAATTATTCTATAAGGGCAATTATTCATGAGAGCCAACTATATTTATATTATACGATGCCATGTACTATAAACTGGCTTAGTGTACAGTGGGTACGGAAAGTATTCAGACACCCTTACATTTTTCACTTTTTGTTATATTGCAGCCGTTTGCTAAAATCATTTAAGTTTTTTCCTCATTAATGTACACACATCACCCCATATTGACAGGAAAGCACAGAATTGTTGACATTTTTGCAGATTTATTAAAAAAGAAAAACTGAAATATCACATGGTCCTAAGTATTCAGACCCTTTGCTTAGTAGAAGCACCCTTCGAATACAGTCTTTTTGGGAAAGATGCAACAAGTTTTCACATCATTGTCTTGTTGGAAGGTAAACCCAACAGGTCGGCCCAGTCAGATGTCCTGAGCACTCTGGAGAAGGTTTTGGTCCAGGATATCCCTGTACTTGGCCGCACTCATCTTTCCCTCGATTGCAACCAGTTGTCCTGTTCCTGCAGCTGAAAAACACCCCAACAGCATGATGCTGCCACCATCATGCTTCACTGTTTAGCAAACTCCATGCAGGCTTTCATGTGTCTTGCACTGTGGAGAGGCTTCTGTTGAGACACTCTGCCATAAAGCCCCAACTGGTGGAGGGCTGCAGTGATGGTTGACTTTCTACAACTTTCTCTCATCTCCCGACTGCATTTCTGGAGCTCAGCCACAGTGATCTTTGGGTTCTTCTTTACCTCTAGGCAAAGGCTCACCAAGGCTCTTCTCCCCCGATAGCTCAGTTTGGCCAGACAGCCAGCTCTAGGAAGGGTTCTGGTCGTCCCAAACGTCTTCAATTTAAGGATTATGGAGGCCACTGTGCTCTTGTTTTTGTGCACTGTGTTTTTGTAACCTTGTCCAGATCTGTGCCTTGCCACAATTCTGTCTTGACCTCATGATTCTCATTTGCTCTGACATGCATTGTGAGCTGTAAGGTCTTATATAGACAGGTGTGCGGCTTTCC
>JAUMHI010000034.1:1133716-1146070 GCA_032359435.1 Enteromius unitaeniatus
TGAGTTTTTACCAAAAAGTTCTATTTTGGTTTCATCTGACCATATGACATTCTCCCAATCCTCTTCTGGATCATCCAGATGCTCTCTAGCAATCTTCAGATGGGCCTGGACATGTACCGGTTTAAGCAGTTAACACGTCTGGCACTGCAGGATTTGAGTCCCTGGCGGCGCAGTGTTTTACTCTGCAGGTCATTCACTAGGTCCCCGGTGTGGTTCTGGGATTGTTGTGATCATTTTGACCCCACAGGGTGAGATCTTGCGTGGAGCCCCAGATTGAGGGAGATTATCAGTGGTTTTGTATGTCATCCATCTTCTAATAAATGCTCCCACAGGTGATTTCTTCACACCAAGCTGCTTACCTATTGCAGATTCAGTCATCCCAGCCGGCTGCAGGTCTACAAGATTGTTTCTGGTGTTCTTTTGACAGCTCTTTGGTCTTTGCCATAGTGGAGTTTGGAGTCTTGACTGTTTGAGGTTGTGGACAGGTGTCTTTTATACTGATAACGAGTCAAACAGATGCCATTAATACAGGTAACGAGTGGAGGACAGAGGAGCTAAAGGACTAAAGAAGACATCACAGGTCTGTGAGAGCCAGAAATCTTGCTTGTTTGTAGGTGAACAAATATTTATTTTATAAAATAGAAATACTTATCTTTAAAAATCCTACAATGTGATTTTCTGGATTTTTTTTCTTATTTTGTCTCTGTTGAGGTATACCTATGATGAAAATGACAGGCCTCTCTCTTTGTAAGTGGAAGAACTTGCACAATTGGTGGCTGACTAAACACTTTTTTGCCCCACTGTATATGCTTGAGTACTGTATTTTTAAACTCACAATTTGGCGATATAATATTATAGGAGAACTATTTTTTGATTCTGCTTTCTTTCTGATGCTGTAACTGTAGAGGTGTGGGCAAAGAGGGGAGTGGCTTAAGCAGGTACCTGGTAAACGCTCTCCTCTGATTGGTGGCCACGGAGGGGCTCGTGTCCAGCTTCAAACACAATGTACTACAAGGAGTTGGGAAAGAAAATGAGAAGGGCCCGTATGGAACCAATCAGACAGCGGCAACACTAAGAACATTCAATGCTAAATATTGAGCATCTTTATCCAGAAGAGTGAGAACTCTAGATCGACCCTTTTAGGTATCTCATTCATTACTCAGTTGTTAGTTGATTTAATGGTAAGCAACTTTTACTGTTAGGTTTGGTGCTTCTCACAAAAAAAAGATCTCTGTTATCTTACAAAAATATCTAATTTCAGAAGATATCAAAAGGTATCAAAATATCAATAATATTTCCTAAATCAAATGATCTAAGATATGATTTGCTCCTAATGTATAACTAATATGGATATTTCTATTTTTCCAAATTTTGGGAGCAAATTTTTACTGCTGTTCGAAGGTTTGGGGTCAGTAAGAATTTGAAAGTTTTTAGTGAAGTGTCTTATGCTTATCAAGGAATTTATTTGTTCAAAAAATACAGTAATAGCAGTAACCATGTAAAATATTATTATCATTTAAAATAATTTATGAATGATAAAAAAGTATTAAAGTAATTTATTCAAAGTATTTTGTGACAATACAATTTAAATGTTTGGGGTCAGAAATTATTATATATATTTTTTTAAATGTTTAGAAATTAATAGTTTTATTCAGCAAAGTATTAGTAAAGACTTATATTCTAATTAAATATTTATATTTTGAATAAATACCATACTTTTAAACCTTTTATTTATCAAAGAATCATAAAAAACAATATCACAGGTTTCGAAAATATATTTAGGAAAATCGATTCCAAAATCATCAATAATTTAACATATTAAAATAATTTCTGAAGGTTAACTTAAGGATGCTGAAAATTAATCTTGGCATCACTAAAATACCTTTTTAAATTATGCAAACTGAAAACAATTGTTTTAAATTGGTAATAATATTTCACAATATTATGGTTTTTACTGTATTTTGGATCAAATAAATGCTGCCCACACATAATTTAACAGTGACAAAAGCCTAAAACTGAAGGCAAATCATGACCTGTTCACACGAGTAACTTGCTAAGTGTGAATTTTCACAGATATGATCTGTGACAAGCGCCAATGCACCGCTTATGCCCAAGAGACATTCAGCAGGTTACAGTCTAGACCTGTCTGTGATTCAAGTCCTGCAATGTGAAATGTGTTTTGGCTGGTACTGACATTGCAATGACAGATTATTGTGTAAATGTGAAAAGAACAGCAATCCAACAACTTTTTAAAGTCATTGTGTGTATAGCCAATCGATAAAATCTGATAATGTAATAAAAATTACATTTATAATAATACTAAAATGACTATTTCAAAAGGTAAAAACATTTTTATCCCATCACAAACTGGTGCAACAGCTTCAAAACTATTTAACCAAACTAAAGCAAAACAAATTGAGAGCTTCTAGGGATTGAGGTTGGAGAATGAGTCTGGATGTTAAACTGATGGTTAAAGTTGTCTGTATTCAGTGTGAGCGAGAGCACTGGGTTCATCCAGTACAAAGTAGGGCCCTTTATGACTCTCCACAGAACATATAGACAGAACCACAAAACATGACTGCAGATCAATACACCGGCAATGACTGAATGGTTAACAGAAGTTCTGTGAGCATCAACTTCAAAAAATATCAACAACACTTAAATGGAGGAGTTAAATGATAATAAAACCAAGTCTAGAACGTCAGTGCTTCATAAACTCAGGTTAAGCTTGTGGTGAACGAGTTCTCTCACCTGATACACTGGATCATCAATCTCATCCTCCAGAATTGTCTGTGTTAGTCATTAAGAAAAACAGGCATTATTCATTGTGTATGTTTTTTTTTTTTTTTAATGGATGAAATTAGAGCAAACCAAAAGAAATGTATGGTAACACTTTGTCTAAAGTGCACTACTGAATACTGAATTTGGTTTGTTATCAAAATTATTCTAAAAAAGTCCTCACTAGACCTACCTCTACCCTACTGTATTGTATTGGCCAACATAGCTTTGCGTAAAAGACACTCTGAAAAGCTTCTCATCGTACCTTTAACTTATTCATTTTTTGTGTCGTGGGTAGTTCAATGTAACGTAGGTCAATGTATCTAAAATGATTATACTAACATAAATGCTACAACTGTTTTTTTAAATAGTCTATTATAAATATATATATATATATATATATATAGTCTGTATATTCTCTATTTTCTCATTCATCTCTATTCAGGATAGTCCAGTTAAGATGGGCTCAATAAGTTTTACAGCATGCAGAATTTGACTCTAAAGAGTCACTGGCAATTAATTGTTTGATGTATCTTACCTGATAGACGGCTTGTTCAGAGTGCTTGTCTTTCTGAGCCTTTTTCTCTGACTCCTCCCTCTGTTTGATGTCATAGACGAGGGTGAAAAGGTCACGCAGGTCCAGTATGACCGGCTCTGCCTGCGAGAGGATAACTAAGGTTATAGATTTTAACTGGCATGAGAACAGTCTGCAATATTAAGAGCTACGAACACTAACCGAATGGCTGGTCTTGATCGCAACAAATTTGTGGTTGCCTTTTGTCCCGCAGACGTAGCCGAAGGCGCGATGGTCCCTTGTGTCTTTGGCAATGTAAGAGATTTCGTGTACAGAGTGGTGGTGCTGTAAGACCTGACAAATACATCATTTATGAAAAAATCAGTCATATTATGCCCTTTTTTTCACGCAGAAAGTGTGCTTATATTTGACTTGCACAGTACATTCTTTCTGGTCTATTTTTTTAAGTCTATTGTCCAAATCTACCGAAAATGCATGGTGCTTCATAAAATCCAATCGAAGTTAAGAATGGTCGTGGTTCTTCCAGTCTTATTAATTGAACTGGGTGGGTAGTAAAGAAGTAGTCAAATAAAGTGCATCCATCCATAAGAAATAAATAAAGGCCTCCTGTAGTGAACTGATGTAGTTTTGTAAGGAAAATATCTATATGCAAAACATTATAAACACTTTTCTCTCACTTTTGCTAAGCTGTGATGAATGCAGAACTGCAGAGAGACAACAAAATAAAATGTCGGTGACAAGTTAGAAGCACTAAATGAGAAAAATGTTGGAGGAATTCGATTTAAGTCAAGAGGACATGGCTTTTGTTAAAGTAAGGAAACTTGTGAGACTAGCATATCTCACCGGCGCTTACGCTACACATACATCCTACAAGTGTTTATTACATTTTAAATATGGATAAAAAACACATCCATTCACTACAGGAGACATTCATTTACCACATGGAGCGATTTCTTATGGATGGATGCACTTTATTTGACTGCTTTTGGACTATTGAACAACAACAACAAAAAACAACATCTGTCCAGTGCAATTAAAAAGACAATTAAAATAACTCCAACTGGATTCGTCTGAAAGTAGAAAGTCATATACACATATGCCTCGAGGGCTACTTTTAGTTTTGGGTGAACTGACCCTTAAAGTCAATATATTTGCTACTGAAAAGCTACATTGCATGTTTATTTTCAGCAGTAATATTAATTAGCAGTAATAAGTATTTAAATGATAAGGCTGTTGTGTAAATGTACCCTATTTTGCTACTGGGCTTTTTAAAAATTACATAATTTTTGTTTGTAATTGTGCTGGTATTTCAATTCTCAATTCTCCCAATGTCTCACAAATTTAAGTGTGCGACCCGTATACCCCTAGAACACCAAGGGTCGTAACAATATTATGACAGAACATTCTTAATGATATTTAGGGAAGATTCTTATAACATTTCTCCTATTTTAAAATACACTCTCATAATGCTGAGAAAAAAAACAACATTCTTTGAATGTCATCAGGATTTTATTTTTACTTTTAATGAATGTTCTTACAACTTTGAGATAAATCGTTAGCATGTAAATCATGCATTTTACACTCTGGGTGAAAATAAGATTAGTAGAATGCTGTGAGAAACATTTCAGTAATAAGATTCTAATTACAATAAGAAAAATGGATATTTTAATGCTCTAAAAAAAATCAGTGTTCAAATAATATTTATTACTTTATATATATTATATTCAAAAAATATTATATTTTAGGTGAAAATAAAGAAAATAGATTTTTTTGACTTAACTGTCATAATCACAACAAATTTGAGTATTTGAACATTTTGGCGACATTTAAACAATCAGAGCAGTGTTTAAGTTTTGTAGGACTTACGCTAACAAAACTAGGATACACTTACCCCTGATCTCTCATCATAAATCTTGATTCCACCAAAAGACACAGTCAAGAAAATCCTCTGTTTGTGGTTCCCTTTTGACCGCGCTGAAGCAGCAATTCCCTGCAGCAGAAACGAGGGAGTGAAGAATTAAAAGCAAGCACGGATGGAAACGTCTGCAGTAAAGGGAAATTCTCACTTTATTATCATGCACAGAGGATGTTTGCTCAACTCTTCTCATTTTTAAGGTCACTTTGATACTCTTTAGCACTTCTAAACGCGTAAAATGTGTCTAGATTGCTAATTTTCTCAGACTTCTGAATTCAGACTAAAAAGAAAGTTATCATGCTGAGTGAAGTCTTTGAAGCAGACGTTCTCATTTTATTAGCCTTTTGTTGAAATTCGAAGCACGTTCCATGGTCACTTAAAGCAGGTTTCAAAACTTGACACCTTCTCAAGCCAATACTGAACAGCAATGCATTCAGAAAGTGTTCAGACCACTTAATAAATTTATTTCTTTTTTTTGCTACGTGAAACTAATAAAGGAGTCCATTTAAATGGTTTTAAAGGGGTCTTATATTTCTATTGTTATTAAAGGGGTCCTTGTTTGATGGTGGTCCATTAGAATATCACTAAAAAGTCCCACTTCATATTAGGTGGCCTTAAATACTACTGTATGTACTTACCACAAAAAATAAGTACAATGTACTTATTTTGTATTGCAAAACACAAAGGTGGGATAGCGGTAAGGTAAGGAACAGGTTTGGTGGTATGGGTAGGTTTAAGGCTGGGTTAGGGTGTACATAGCAGTTAAGGCCACCTAATATACCCATTAAAATATGCCAGGCTGGAGAGAAAGATATTTTAATGAATGTGTTTTTCTAATATACAAAAATATCAAATAAAGAGCCTGTTCTAAAATCAAGAATTTGTAAAAGCGCATAATATACAGTAGGACAACAGAATGAATTTGTGATCCATGGGATGTTTTTCCTTTGTTTGCACTTGCATGCATTCATTCACCAGATGTTTTCTATCCAAAGTGACTTACAAATGCAGAATAACACAAGCTTTGTAATTAGTATAAAATAATACGTCCCGTTGTCTTGTATCCTAGCTCAGCTTTACTGAAGCCATCCCCCTCTCTGCTCTTGGAGGACTCTTTACCTTCAGCTTCATCATGGAGTCCTGGCACAGCTTGTCTCCGCGCGTAGCCGTCACATCATCAATCCCGATCAGCTTGGCCTTGTAGCTGACGCCCTCGCCCCTGAAGCGCTGAATCAGGGCCTGCTCGCTGCGATCCCGACCTGCACAAACACCACCGTCACACGAGTCTCACTGCACTTCAGTCAGCAACCCTCAGAGCATGTTATTCTGGAAGATCTGCAGGTCATTGTATGGCAAGCACAGCAATTCCATAGTTAAATACCGAATGATCAAAACTATTAAGACCCTGGAACACAAAACTGTTTGAAACTCATACATCAACGGAAAGCTGAATAAATAAGAGTGCTTGTTGTTTCTCTGATCACAAACGCAGACATGGTGTTATGTTTACGAGGTAAAAACACAGAACTCATGATAATTATGTCTCCACTGGATTAACAAATGCTTGGTTTGTAACGTGTTTTAATCCCAGTGCACTGGATAGCTGGTTAATCAGAGCACACCTCGCTTTTTAAGAATGATTAGCTTTGTACCAATCAACCCATTTCAGGAGGTGGGGCTTAGAGGAGAAACAAAATCTACAGTATGTGGAAAATAATGTGTTTATTGCACCTTAAACCGCATAAGCACATTGCATTACAACAAATACACAAAATAATGTTCTTTTTAGCAACATCTTATGTAGCTTTTGCGGGAGTTTCCCTTTCGGACGCAATATTTATGGAGAGTATTCAAATGAATCACGCAATGAGATTTACTGACGTTTGCGCTCATTATATCACTGGTATTTGCACCATTATTTAATGGACAAAAGCTTTAACTGTGTTCTGGTTTTAAACTGTCCTGCTGAAAGCCACATTTGCTCAGTGTTTTGGTCTATTCTCAGATGACGACGTAAATCTTTTGGATGTGTTGAAATGAAAGTAGATCAGTGAATCTCCTGGAGGAGCGTGTGTGAGCCAGCGAATGTTCATCAGCTCTGTGAGAGCAGGACAGATGGCAGCATATGGGGAGGAGGACCAGAGTCTCCAGACGCACCAATCTGTCAAGAGGCTGTTTAGATTTTGGAGTCCTGACACAGAAACTCGTTGACCTTTCAACCCCCGAGAGACAAATTACCAGATATGCCTCATATTTAATGCAGAACTTACAGTATGGTTTATTACGAATCACAACAGCGCTCTAAAGAAAAGTTAAGAGAGTTAGGATGTATAAATATGAACTATGTTTTAGCAAAATCAATGTTTTAGTCATTGAGAAATTCTCTTTTATTTATTTTTAAAAGCTGACACTAAAACTGAACTAGTTAATAATAATAAAAAAAACCATAATACATACTTAGGACTTATTACAACTTCTAATGTCTGATGTATTTTCAATATTAGTTTTTTGAAAACATCTGCTGAGGATGAAGAGGTCAGCAACTGACCATGGACTGGTGGTTGCATAAATAAATATTAATTGGTTCCATAAAAAAATATTCACGATTAACAATCTAGGTAGAATCCACTAACTTGTGCTCTTTGTAAAGCTTTACATATATATGGAAAACACACAAATGTCTTGTAATAATATAAACAAATAAAATAATAGAAACAAATATAATAATTGTACATATTTTCTTGCATATATTCTCTTTGCATATGTAGCAGAGTGAATATTTTGTTTTGTGGTTGTGATTTATAGAGAGCTTTGGATAAAATTTGTTAAAAATAATTATAACTACATTTTATTTGTTTATTTATAAATTGGATATTTTTGAAAGAACGTCTGCTTTTTTGTTTGGTGCTTCAATTTATGATTACATTTTTTCACTTATTTTTGCGTCAGCAGTATTTTCTGATCTGGTATCATGTGTTTAAAGTCTAGATATGATGAAAGTGTCTCAGCGTGCTCAACACTAAGAAGCTTTTGTGAAACAGAGAGGTTCTTGAGATGTTAAACGTTCTAGATCCATTTAGACTTCTGTGGCATCATGAAGCACCTTTATTTGTAAGAGTTTAGCCAGAACTGCCATAAATTACTCTGTGTGTTTGTGTGTGTGTTGCTCCCATGACAGCTGTGTGTTTGAATCACTTTTCACATGGATTTCTGTCGGTAAGCAGCAGTTGCTATGGAGATGGAAAAAATTCAAGGTTGAGGCAATTTCATTTATCATTTATGGGCAGAGAGAGCAGAACACAGGTATACTGCATCCCTCATCAGACACAACATCAATGATTTTCAATTTGAACAGAAAAGAATATAACATCATGCCAACGTACAAAATATAGTCCCTCTGTCAATATATACAGTAAACTCGTTATGTGATAAAGAACTTCAACATCAGGCTTGAAGCATGTTTTTGCAGGGCACAGTTATATATTCTCTCTCAATGACACACACAGTCCTAAAGTCACCCTCGTCACCCAATCTTACCTAAATATTTAACTAGATTTTAGGTGGCTGTGAAAATAAATCTGCATTGTTTATCCTTTTTATCTTTAATTAAAAAAAAATCACAATATTCTAATCTATCATTGAAGTAAAACAATTGAAAATAGGGAGAAATTTCTGTGATGAAATAAATGTTTTTCTCTAATACATGTTGACCACAATTATTGGCACCCCTAGAAATTTAAAATATTGCTGAAGTATATTCATTCATATTCACAATTTTGAGCACTCCAGGAGGATTATGAACATGAAATTATCCAGCCATGGTTTCCCGTTTCACAGAGATATATATATATAGCAGGGAAAACAAGACCAGATTTCCTTAATCATCAACACAATGAGAAAAAACAAAGAAATTATGTATTATATGCTGCAAAAGAAAATTCAACAATTAGTAAAATGTCTTTAAGAAAAGGGAAAATTTCCATTTCCACCATAATTAAGAAATAATTGAGAATTTCCAATCAACATAAAAGCTGCCTGGAAGAGGACGTGTGTCTCTATCCTCCTAATACACGGCGAGGAGTAGAGTTTGAGTGACTAAAGACTCTTGAAGGACCACAGCAGGAGAATTGCAGAAAATAGTTGGGTCTCAGGGTCAGAAAACCTTTAAAAAAATAGTCAAACAGCCCCTACATCAGCACATGTTGTTTGGGAGGGTGCCAGCATGTTCAGTTGTAAGACAGGACTGGAACTACAAATGGGACTGGCTTCTAGGATCAGATGAAACTAAAAAAGGAGTTTTTTAGCAGCAATCATGTCTATTTATTTATATTTATTGATGGGTCTATATTTCTGCTGGAGTTCCTGGACATCTTGTTTAGACGCATGACATCATGGATTCTATCAAATACCAACAGATAACAAATCAATAATTCACTGACTCTGTTAGAAATCTTATAATGAGCCATGGTTGGGTCTTCCATTGGGACAATAATCCAAAACATACGTGAAAATAAACACAACAATTAGTCACTGAGCACAAAATGAAGCTCTTGCCATGAAGCTGGTAATTTAAAGGATCTGGAGTGATTCTGGATGAAGGAATGCTCTCTTTCCTCTTATCAGGTGTTCTCCAAACTCTTCAGGCGTTACAGGAGAAAACTCAGAGCTGTTATCTTGGGAAAAGGACGCAGCAATAATTGTGGCCAACATGTATTGGAGAAAAATATTTATTTTTCTCCCCATTTCAATTGTTTTACTTCAAATGATTGGAATTTTGTGAATTTTTGGAATCAAAAAAATGAAAAGGATAAACAATGCAGATTTATTTTCCCAGCCACCTTTGCTCAGATTTACCAAGGGTGCCAGTATTAGTGGAGGGCACTGTAAATCCATCCGATCACTACAGTTAGTCTATAATAATGAATTCTAAGGGAATTAGTTTCCATGTTGTGATTGCTTATCTAATTTCTATAATTACACATCATGTCAGAACCCAATCAGGGGCACAATATCAACATTTGGGTGCAAAGATGATAATCAATGCATAACAAGTTCAGTGTCAGTTTTGCGCATCGCCCAAAGCTATAGTACGAAATCAGAAGATTTGTAATATAAGGCATAGTCTACCTGGTTTAATGGCATAAACATACCTGGGTGCACTTTTTACCGAGACACAATCAATGCTTTTGAACGTTATCATCACACAGCAATACATACCTATATCAATGTAATAAGGGTTCACATGCCAGAGTGAACCTGTGTTTAAGCACCAATCAGTGGATATTTCTCTTTGAAACCTTGATGTGCAGACTGTGCAGCAGGAAGAGTTTAATATTGAATCTAGGGAGTAATTAAGAAGACTGTGGCTGTCAAATGCAGCTTTACTGTGCTCAACGCTGTATATGGATTACACTAGTCATATAGTGACATCCAGGCTGGTTTGATAACATCAGCACTTTCAGCAAAACAAAGACAGAAAGAAATCATCTGGACCGACCTCGTCTTCTGGACTCCTTCTTGACACAGAGTTTGACATCTGCTTGAAGTTCTGCCTCTGTTGACATCCTCCTGTGTCTCTGTTCCTCTCAGTAGCATGTGGATGCTTATCCTGTATGTTCCTCTAGTCTTCACAACGCTGGCATATTGAGCTTTACATCCAATATTGAGACAGAACCAACTGCTCCAGTTAGTGAGATGGTCTGTGTTTGCTCTGTGTATTCCTATATTGAAGTTGAACAGTATTCCTCGGATAGTTTCGCAGCTGATGCAGTAGCATTATTTTTTATCAGCGCTGGGCTCAGACACTGCGGAGAGAGACAGAAATAAAAGACTTGTTCATCACAGACTGTACAGATGCTGCTGTTACACATGTAAGCTAAAGATCTTCTTTCTGATTTGCGAGAACAACCATCAAGTCAACTGAATTTCTTTATTCCCTCAATAAAGTCAACTGTATCATATCTGATGCACAATTATTAGCAGTAAATTAGCTTTAAAAGAATTCAGTGTATGTCTTTCCGGCTCGAGTTTATGTTGTAGTGAATAGTATTCCTTTAAAGACCTAACAATTCATGAAGAACATTGGTTTTTTTGCTCTTCAAAGACTTCTGCTGGTGAAGTCATGCATCATTAATAAACAACCTTTCATTTAAAGAAGCAATGAAGGTTAGGAAAGTCTGTGATCATCAGACGCAGCAGATCAGAAGATGTGCGTGTCCATCTTCACATCAAATAAAAGCACAAAGCCTACGTTGTCACTCAAGAACAATGTGGTTTTATTAAGACCGTGCCTGACAAAAGACGGATTTAATGTGATGAATGACTGGCGTTTAACTAGGTCACCCGCACGCGCTCCAGCACTGCGTCTCATCTGGGTCAGAGCTGACGAGCATTGCTATTGCCCTCTAAACCAGAGAAACACTTCACATACGCTTGCTTACATTCGGCATCGGGACACATTTACAGGATTGTAATCTCCTTTCCGACTGTCACGGGGGTCAGGTTTTGTGATTGTTTCATTTGATGCATGCCTGTATTTTGTCATGTGCTTTTATTTCGTAATCTTCACTGGTGTGCTGTTTTGGCTCACATTTATCCATTTTGCATGAATACCTGTTCATTACCTTTCAAAATAATGCTAGTAAAAATGTCACATCAGTGCGGACCCGGACGCTTCTGCATGGAAAAGGCAGTTTCAACATCATCACAGCCCTGGATCTTTCCACATCGACCAAACCTTGTTCAGTTTGACAGTAATCTGTCCCATCACCACTCTTCCATACACTCCACAAATAAAAGTGCTTTATGTTCCCACAGAAGAAGAATTTTTTGAACGAGCCTTTAAAATCTAAAGAAGCTTTCTGTTTCACAAAAGCTACTTTGTTGCAAAAAAAGGTTCTTCAGATTATAAAGAGATTGACCGAATGCTTCTCTGTGGAACCGTAACTGGCACTGATGTGAATATCCTTTTAAGCCCCTTTATTTTTAAGAGCGATGCTGACTGACATCATCAGAGATTCAAATTCAAATTCAAATTCAAATTTTATTTTTCACATACACAAACATACACAGTACGAAATGTAGTGAAATGTATTATACGACTGCCATTGACCCTAAAGAGAATTAA
>JAUMHI010000034.1:1157217-1177598 GCA_032359435.1 Enteromius unitaeniatus
TCCACTAGGTTTTGCAGTTTGCACTAATTGTTTTGAGAAATGCACTAACTGCTGTGCAAATGTTAATACTGTTGTGAGAAATGCACCAAAGCGACTGAGAAAAACAGAATAAATAGAATAAAGATTTCGAAACGACATATGCGTGTGTGTTAATATAATACAATATATGCCTTAATTCATCCCAAATGTTCATTATGAACCCGGTGGCTGCCGTAAAGGGGTAGTGTTTGATCTTATTCGTGTATTTAATATTGTATTATATTACTTTTTTAGTACCAATACAATACATACATTCAAAAATGCTTAGTGTTTGGTCTTGGTTTGGTGGAAACATGGCCAAAACACACAACACAAATTTTTTTATTGTTTAAATTTAGAAAAAAAATTATGCTTTATCTGAATGGAAACCATTAGACTTTCTGTGATGGTTTCTATTGTTTTTAGCAGGGTTTGTTGATTCATTCATTTTAAATGTTCATTAAGAGCAGATATGAAACCAAGCTGCTGTAAAGGGGGAAAAAATACTTATTTATTTACTTATTACAGCTCTTACTTGTTCGCTGAACTAGCCTACTTACTCTTCTTACATCCTCTTATTCTAAAGATTAAGGTGGCCCTATTATGGGTTATGAAAGGTTCAAGGTCCATGTTTTTGGTTTTGGGAGTCCCCAACCATTGCTGACATGCATTCATTCATTTTTTCCTCTTACTTACCCAACGATTCACTTTCCAAAGACTGCTCATTTATTTCATCATGCCTGTAATGCCTGTTAAAGCAGTGTTTGTGCTGCTTTGTGTACAGTTTTACTGGAGAAACCGCTTTTAAGGCTCCAAAAACAAAAGTGACTCAGAGTCTGAGAGTTTTGAGAGATAATAAGTTTATACATGGTGCACGCTCAGATTTAAAACTTTGTTACTTTGTCACTTTATTATTTTTAAAAAGCCAAAACACGTGCACTTTATGTTTTACAGATTTATAGTGTAATGATAAAGTGTATTTCTTGTCCAATAGATGTCAGCAGCTGCCCGCTCATTTGTAACCTAAAGCTTGTCTACTCTACTCAAGTGATGCATGTTCAGACCTGAAGTGGCATGAACCGGCTCATGAATTATTAGTCTCTTCATTTAGTAATTACATTTATTGTACACACATGCTGCGAAATATATGTATGTTTTTCCAGTACCATCTTTTAGCACAGAAATTAATATTTAAATTGATCGAAAGTGACATTTATAATGTTTAAAGCTTAATTTATATATGTGAGCTTAATGCTGCTCTTTTGGACTTTTTGATTTCTCAAGGAATCCTGAGGGGAAAAAACTGTTTATCGCCTGTCAAACAGAAAAGAGAGGAAGCAGTACACATAGTTAAAGCACTACTCTGGAAAACAACAAGCAGGGAATCAGATGTCTATATGTACTGCAGAATAACTGATTTGATTGTCCTCTAAAGCATGCTTGTCCCTGCTGAGATCTCTGGGAAACTCTGGCTCTCCGGATCCATTATCCCGCAGAGTTTAGCTCCAACGCTGATCAAACTCACATGCCTGTAGCTTTCTGAAGTCCTAGATTAGCTGGCTCGGATGTGTTTGATTAGGTCTGAACTGAACTCTGCAGGAAATTGGATCTGGAGGGCCAGAGTTGTGAAGCCCTGTCTTAAATGATGCACCATTCTGCCTTATTTAACAAAAAACCTGAAAGAGAGATCAAATTTACACCATCAGCACAGACGATGGTCAAAGTCTTTATAAAACTGCACTGTCTGTAATTTAATTACACTTACGTCTGATGTAATCACATTAAATAAAGAACAGTAACGTTAAAATTAGTTATTAATCAAATCTTCTCCCTTTAAATACTTTGGTTTAAAAATAAATTGTATGCAATCTTTGAAAGAATAAAAAAGGCAGTTTCATGTCCATCTTTGTATTGTTGAACAGTACTTTAGAAATGTATTAGTATTAGAAATGCAATACTTTTGCCAGGGAGTAGTTAGTAGTGATCCAATAATGTTAAAGAAGTTAATAACCTCTAGTAATGAATTAATTTTGTAGAGTATCTTAACAATGCTGCTGCTCATTAATCTGCAAAAAGTACTTCAAACTGAAGACAGACGCTTCAGGAAAAATATAAAGAAAAGGCTCATTCTGAATCTGTTCATTATTACTGTGACTGACATTTAAATCGCTCTTAATTCTTTTTAAGTTTTGCACAGCATTAGTCGTTCTCTGATCTTGCATGATTTAAAACTTTTTTCTCCACGTATACATGAGTATATTTGCAGTCTATCCACTAGATGTCAGCAGAGAAATGTGAATTTTCTTCAGCGTTATTAGAAATATTATATGCACATATTCTTTCACTTTCCTTGCTTTCTGCTCGCATTGCTTTCCTTTATGCATATATATATATCCTTATGTATTAATCAGCATATAAACGTAATGTATTTTGAATATGTACTGAACAAGATATTGTGTTAATACATTACCATACTAGATAATGCATAAGGAATCGTTTATCTATTTTAATGTATGTAATAGTGTATATAATATATAGATTTACATCAAATATGGTACTGTGTGTTTAAGTATATTTGAACATGCAATATATGAATATATATGTGCAAGAAAATATATAAGCTATTGTAATATATAGGCTAATATAACAGTCAGTATATTAAGGTTTAAATGTCAAATCTTATTTTCCAACAGTAGCTTATTATTTAAGAGAAGCCTATTCATTAAGTTATGTGTAATAAAATGAAAAAGGGAAAAGTATTGAAATGTATTTAATACTTTGTACAAAATCCTTGGTAATGAGATCTTCAAGACATCTCCTGTAGGAGAAATTAGTGCCATTCTTTCACACAGTCGTTAAATCTTGAAGGTTCTGTGGGCCTCTTCTATGATCTCTGATGTTTGGTTTTTATTTTCTATTGAATTCAAGTGGTTGGCTGGCCATTCTGGCAGCTTTATTTTCTTTCTCTGAAAGCAATTGAGAGTTTTCTTGGCTGTGTTTGGGATCATTGTCTTGCTGAAATGTCCACGCTTGTTTGTCCTAATAAGGCAACATCCATTCCGGTGCTATTTGTGCCTCTATCACTATCTAAACTTAATGAAAGCTGCTGGCATATACATTTTTCTACATGTTCTGTTTACTGACAGATTTGGGCTTCTGTCTTGGCTTTCCATTACCTTTTGGTTTGTTTGAATTGAATTGATTGAAAATTTCATGTTAACACAAGTTCAATAGGCTACTTATACTCTGACTGTATGTATTTAAGTGTGCATGTATATAGGATATATATATATATATATATGTACAGGGTTGGAGAACAATGAGGTACATGTAACATTGTTACTAAAAAAAAAAAGAGTAAACGTACATCCAAAAAGTATTACCAAAGGGATTTTTCTTTTTATTAATGTAAAATAAGGCAAATAGTGATTCTAACCTCAGACTAGTAACGGCTCACTAAAATGCAAGAGAAAATCAAAAAGCCAAGCGTGCATTTGTCAGTGGAAATACATTTACTTTTAAATGTGATCAAACGATGAAACATCAGAGTTCAATGCAATTTTTGTTTAAGCCTCCTGCAGCAAAACTTCTCTCGGCTTCAAAGGAGCATCTGTCCTTGAAAAAAGCATCCTAAATGAAGTTGTTCTTAGTCTCAGGTTTGTACGAGTTCTTGTTTTTCTAAAATTACAATATGGTAATGTAATATCAATCGAGTGCTGTTTAGCCGTATATTACATTTGAGACTGATTTTATGCAGTTCGTAATAATAGTGATTTAGCCTATAACAGAACAGGCTATCGTCTGATTTTCTGTATAACGACAACAAAAATGGTTCAGTACAACCTTTCGGGAAAAAAATAAATTCTTAAATGGTGTAAATAGAATTTATGTCTATTAGCACTTAGTGTAAATAGCATCTGCAAACAATCAGCCCTGCTTTTGAAACTAATCAGCTGAGAGAATGATTCAACTACATTCATAAAATCACTTGCTTGGTTCCTGAAAGAGACCTTTTAAATGAATCTTTGCCACCACCTCCTGGCTTTAAGTTTCATATTTAAAAACATGCACATATAGCTGTACATGTTGTCTATGTATAGTATATAATACATATAGCCTCGCATGATCCATGCATACATTAGAGTAGGCTACTGTAAAATATACCATAATGTTAGTTTCCCATATAGATACATATATGTAATTATGTTTTATATTATGAATATTACATCGCAAACCATCTTGTATTCAGTGCCGATTCTGCCTAACTCAGACTCGTCTGGAGGTCATCCTGGGACCTGGTGGCCTGCTGAGTTTGTATTTCCCACTAGACTTAAGGTTTATGGCTTATGTCTGGTCACCGTATCCTATAGTCCAGACATATGAAGAATGCAGGATATCATTGTGACATGCAGCAAACTCATTTAAAGTTACTGCGAGTCTTTTGGCAGCTTCCTTGACAAGTTCTCATCTTGTTTTTACATCAGTTTTTGACAGGTGCCCTGTTCTTTCGAACGTTATTGTGCAGTCCCTTTGTTTCCACTTGTTGATAATAGCTTTACTCAAAAAGACATCTACAGCTTTCAAAACCATCCTTTGTCCAAAAATCCTTCCCAGTTTTTCTGTAAACTTTTTATTGTAACCCCCAAAAATTCAAGAGAAAATGGGTTTTCTGCACTAAAATAACATCCATATTTTGTTGTATTACTAATTAAAAAAGAGCAATGACCTTTTCTGGATATCCCTTGCCATATTAAGATTTAAACACCCATACTCACACAAGCAGGTCCTAGATAGACAAAAATCTAAAGTTTTCACCACTAGAGGTCACATTTTCAAAACAATAACAGATGACGCAATGAACACTGGGAGATGTCAATTTCACCAATCATGTTCATGGATGAAAAGCTCATTTATATCTGTGTAATCACCTAACCACCTCTACATGACTATTACTTATTTAATATATATTTGCTTAGCCGTCTATTAAAAAACACACGAGAACGGAATCTCTGTGCAGGCTGAGGTTTTCGAAATGCCACAACGATATTTGTTCTCTCCAATATCTTCTTGCCTCAGTTTGTGTACATCTACGTTTTTTGGGATTGTGGAGAGTGTAATCATGAACCATGATGTCGAAATGCACAGTAAATAACTACTACTTCTGCACTTGTCTGTAGGCTGAAACCGAGGATATTCTCTCAATATCAAGATATCTTGACCTGTAAATCCAAAAGCACTGCATAATGCATGCCAGACCAGTAGATGGCGATGTCACTTGATCCAGAAACACTCCTCACCTGCGCACATACTGTACCAATGGACTGAACACATAATACACATGCCTATGGCCTCACTATTAATGTCTTCTTTTGCCTTGATATCATTACATTAGTAATGTTTGAAGCTCATTTCCTCCAAACTCGGCAACAGTGTCAGCAGTGACATAATCTATAATAAATTCAGACGTTGCTCTGTTTAATGCCTGCATTTTCTCACCTGTAGGACTCTTTAGGCCTTCCTCACCAAGTTAAGTCCTACCTTGTCGGTTTGGAAGCATCAAGTGTCAGTGTCACAAGAGTCCGATGGCTGTGAGATGAATGGCTCAGAGGATGGACCATAGATGCCTCTGAAAGCTGACAGTCCATCTATATTGAATGATATATCTAGTGTTATTCTTTCTGTTCTCTCCCTCAGGCAGCACTGCAGCTGCTCTCCATAGTTAAAATGAACACACTCCGTCCTTGACTTCACAATGTTTGGAGTTCGCAGTAAAGTCTGCCTGGAAGAGATCAGGCAGTGGTGTTGAATGGATGGTGTTTAACCTCTCACAAATCATTTATTGACAGATGCATTTAGGCACGTCCTGATTTTGAGTCATATTTTGTTGACCCTGGAACAACATTTTATTCCAAAATGTTAGTTTTGACCCTATCTCTACACCTAAACCTAACCCTACCCATGTAATGCCTAAAATCAGAGGAAATGATAGATGACTGACACTGATGTACAAGCACCAAACACCTAAACTTCACAAAAACACATGCCGAACTCAGCAAAAATCAGGTTCTGCATAGATGCAGGCCTTAAAGGAATTGCTCGCCATCTTTTACTGTTGTTCCAAAGGTTGATTTAGTTTTGTTTCAGTGTCCATTTGCATTTTATCAGGACTGTGTTGTAGTAGTTTGTTATAAATGTGATTTGATTTAAAAGTATTTGCTTTTAACTGTTAGTGTGTAAATACCCAATAAGCAATCCACTACTGATTACTGCTTGCAAAAATTAAATACCATTCTTTTCTTTTAGGCCTAATAACATGCTCAACATGAAAGACAAAGGACAGCAATGTATGTGTTTACATTTGAGTAATCATCAAAAAATTAAATACAATTCATTTCTGAAAGAAAAAAGGAACAGCAGTGTATGTAATTATATTTGATGATGTTTTCTTTTGATTAGATTCTTGACTAGCTCTGCATAGTAATAGGCCACTGCTGAGCTAATGAATTTGGTTCACAAACCTTGATGACAGTTCTGTATACAGTCTTGGTTTTGGTTGTTTGTTATTTATTTCCATCTTTACATGACACAAGATTAAGTGTGTGGAAAGTTGAGCTCAGAGGACAGGTAAGAGTAAATTATCCATCTGACTCAGAGGACAATAATCGGCTAAATGTCACAGCATTAATCCAATGGCCTGTCATCCAATGAAACATATGCTAAAACTCAAATGTCTTTTTAACTTCATACTCCACATTAGCACAGTGTGGGATTACACATTTATAAAACCGAAACTTAACAATCCTTTCCACCTCTCTCGCCTCAGAATAGGCTGATTAGTTAAGTTACTAGTTAGTTACTAGTTAGATTAGTTAATGACACTTTCGGTAGTGTGAACAATCTCTCTGTAGAACATCCATTTCTGTCTCAGGCATAAACTTTGATAATGGAGAGTCATGAATACTTTCCCGTGAGCTTTGTTTCCTCTCCAGCAGCCTTCTACCTTGTAGTCATCACTCAGAATAAAACAAAAGACTATATCTTCAAATATGGTCCCACATCTGGACCATTCTCCTTTCTGCTATCCAACAGCTACTTTCAGTTCCACGAAGTAAGGGAAGAAACAATTCAGTAGTAATTCTGAACCACAAAGAAGCCGAATGGCCAAATATTCCTCACGTTTCTCAATAAAAGCCGCTGGGTCATGCTCAGCGCAGGAACTGTACTTGTGCAGGTAGGGCTTTAATGAGGAAGTTTGACTCGGTTTTCGCAAATGTTCTGGATTCGTTCACAAAATCTCAGTATGGAAAGCTAGCTTGTCTTCTGCTGACTCAGACTTGTTATCAACCTCTATCTGAAAGCAACAATTGAGTGTCAACAGAAAGAAATGACTGGTCTCTGAGTATTTAATGTCTTATCTCTGCAAAAATGTTTTATACAAGTAATGAAGATCTAGTATGAGAAGCATTTACAAAGAAAACAGAAGAGGGCCTAAAACAAATCCTTGGGGTACTCTTTGTGAGATGAGAGCATTGTGGTCTTATCAGGGTTTTCAGCCTCTTGGTCCATTTCTGCAAATTAATCACTCTTTTCCACTAGGATTTTATTTAGAGCTGACCTCGTCTGAAAACTACTATTCCATAGTAATAACACTGAACACTGCTTACATTTTTTGTCTTGTTTCCAGCCGAATATCTAGAAAATCTTACTTGTTACTACTTCTTACTTGTCTAGACAGTATTTCTTGATATTTTAGCTAAAAACAAGGCAAAAAATATAACTAGAAATGCATTTTTTGCTGTGTCTACAAAGCCTTGTAACAGGCTTGCATTCTAGACAATAGTGGCCTGATTTATCTGCTTATTCACTGGTTCACAAACAAATTGATTTGCTTAGACAAACACATTTTAAGAACTAAAACTGGAACTGTGTAAACAAAAAGTTATTTCTCTGAGCCAATAAGTTTGTGCTGCATAACAACAAGTGCTACTAATGAACCTTCTTTATGCAAGCAACACATTTCAAGATGGAGAATGATTATATCACACACAAAAAAACAGCAACCTTAGAACTTCTTCAGAAATCATTCCATACTTAACAGTCCCTGACAACAACCACCCACTGTCAAAATTGTTGTAATCAGGATGTGCATAAAACACTATCACTGTTATCATGCAAAATGGATAAGACGACAACATTGTCAGCAGTTTGCATCCAACGGTTAATTTGCCATCTGCTCCACCTGAAGGGTGATAATTACATAGAAATAGGATGAGACGAGCTGCTTTTCCGAGTAAGAATGAGGCAATATATATGCATAAAACCACGCAAAGCTTTTTGAAGGTGTTTAAGACTTTCATTAAGCCTGGTGTTATGTCTTAAAAACATGCTGATAAAAGAGCACTGATGCTGCTTGCTTGTTTATGGGTCTCTTTTATGCATCTCACTCGGCTGATGTTCATACAGGCAAATTGTTTTGTTGCCGTTAGTACTGTCGCATTGGTGCACACCTGCGACAAAAGTTTTATTGATGTCCCATAAATAGGATAGTTAGGGACTCCACAAAACAATTTTTAGGGCTCTTGAAAGCATGAACATGTTTAGTTACACGAAAAGAAGTCTTAATTCAAGAAGTCGTGTCCTTGGAAGTGACAGAGAAGTCTTCTAAGGACCTGTTTTCACCAGGTCTTTGGCTGCGGCTTTGTCTTTTTTAGGCATCTCTTCCTGAAAGCTTCTCTATTATGCAGAAAAACACAAGCGTTTGGGACATTTTGTATGTAGAATTTGAGCCACCTCCTTAAGAGCGCCCAAGTGGAGGACTGTTAAAGCTACTAGGTCCTTTGATTCAAATGCTATCTTGAATGTAAATACCTATTGGAAATATAAAGACAAAGATGTTAATAGTATATGAGGGGAATGGGTACTGTGAATGCCTGGGTTATTTCATGTTTTGTCAAAATTGTGTTTTTTTACAAAACGTGTTTGTGAGGTCTGATGCAACATAAATTGCCTTGTAAAGGGACAAATAAAGACATTACAATTGTTTATAGTTGCCTTCACTGTATTGAAGAAATTTGATGTTGCTTCTTAGTTTTTTTTTTTTGTTTTTTTTCACCAAAGTCCTAGTGCAAAGTAGTCATGGTGGATACATTTTGCTGTATCTGACAAGGGCATATATTTAATTGGAAACCTGAGGCATTTAAATGCTCACATCAAACCAAGTACTTTATTTGGCATTCACATCAACACTATGGTGTTCATCAAATTCATCAACTGGAATGATTTCAGTCAGACTGACACAAAGTGTCCAAGTAAATAGTTTCTAATCATGTTCCTGGAGTACCCTTGAGTAACTGCACATTTAGGATGCCTTTTTCATATGACAGCCATTTCTGGTCTCAAGTCGTGAGCTGATGACCTGTTTGATTAAAGAAAAATGTGCAGTATTGGAGTACTCCAAGAAAACCACTGGTCTACAATCATCAGGGAATGCACTCATATCCAACTTTAGATTTAGCACAGCATGTTGCTGCCCATTTGTGCTGTGCACAAACCAGGTCACATGAATTGTGGTACAGATTTGCTCTTGCATCAGGGAGTCATGCCTGAAGAATGTAGGCTGGATCCTCAGGTGGCGTTGAGGATTTGGTAAGCGTGGAAGTACAAGTGGACTTAAGGCTTAGGAACACTTAATTTTCCACATTCCACTCCATCTTGTGCACAGTCGAGCATGCAAGCCTTTCAAAGTACACTCCACCATGAAAGGCAGACCTTTCTTTTTAAGCTCTCATTCAGTGCTGTCTGCTTGAACATCAGCTGATGACAAAGATCCCGAAGCTGGAAAGGAATGTGGACAAATGAAATATACTTTTGGCTTTAGTTGTATCAGTCAAGTAAACATATTATCGGCTTTGGTTCTCTCTGAAATTCCAAGATCCCCAGAGCGGGGTTGAAGCTTTGACCTAAATGGCTTGCGTTGGAGAATCATATGTTTTCTTGGCATTTCACCCTTAGCTTCCAGGTGTGTGAAGAAAAGGTTTACCTAATCCCTCAAAAAACTGACATGATTCCATTTGGAATTCGGGAGTTTTCAGCAGCTACTGACACAGTGTCTCAATCCTTCATTCCTATTTTAACTTCAGCTGCACTTTCAATGTGTTTGCCAAGATTTCACATATTTGCATTAAGTATTTATATGGCCTTAGGGTTAGTAACGCAAATAAAATATAAAATAAAAAAAAAGCATTTGTGTTTAACCTATGTACAACATGCAGGAAGAAACAAAGTCTTTGTTCCCCCATTTTGTTTCATTTGTGGCCACAGTTTTACTAAATATATTCTCAGTATATTTTACCCTGATGTTACGTACATAACTCTGCTGTTAACACTAATTACAATATGGTGTAAAATACATAGAGCCCAGTTTATGCGTTTTAAACACTGCCCCTTAATGTGAACAAATAAAAAAATAGTAAAAACTGAACACAAAGTAGATAAGAGTACATACAAGGTAACAGAATTTACCTTATATTTTTATAATATCCCAAACATTCAGATGTATCATGGTCCCAGTCATCTCCTGAATCAGGTTTGAGGTCACATGTGTCATTATTCTGCCAATTTCTGCAGGTGCAATACAATCATTTCAATAGAAACCCATGCAAAGAGCATGAGGTTTTCAGAGAATTTTTTCCTTAATGAGTATCCTTCTTCACTCTGAAATGTACTGCATTTGGGGGTAGCACTTTATTTTACTGTGTCCTTATTTAAGGCAGGGTTGCTGATTTTAGAGAGGCTAGAGTTAAAAGCATAAGATCCCACCCTCCCTGCAAATCACTCTCCAAAGCCACGCCTCCTCCAAAACACATGAATCAGAGGCTAACCAGTGACACGATGAGAGACGCTGTCAGATTACCTTATATTTCATTCACAGGTGAGAAAATGGTGCTGTGGAAAGTGCATAATTTGACAGTAATAACACCTTCATTCTCACGCAATCTACAATAGCGTATGGTTCTACCTATGGTCCTTTATGGTTCTACACCCATAGGTTATATAAAGGCATGTAAATACATTTAAACCACTTAACTTAGTATTAATGGAATGTGAAAAGTTTTTCTGCCTCTACCTACTAAATATGTTACATACTTATATGCAAAGTATGCATAATTACAAACCCTAACCATATAGTAAGTGCATATTGTTAACAAACTAAATAGAAGGGCACCATAAAAACAAAGCATAAATGGGTTACAAACAGTAAAAAAACAAATAACCAGCAACAATTTAATTACACTGCAAATAAGCCATGAAGAGATCTGAAGAAATCTCTAATAAAATGGTCTGGCTAGTTCAATGCTGAACTGAATGAGAATGATATATCTGCAAACAAGAAAAAATCATCACATTTATTCAATATCAAACAAGAGTTGAATGTACATCTGCAACGACAATGGGGTCTTAAAAAAGACTGATGCGAATATCAACAGTGTTACATCACACCCACTTTCGTTCCAACCCTTTTTATTTCATACTGCATTTAATAAATTATTTAGTGCCAAATACTGAGATATGTTCTTAAGACATCGTGTTGACACGCATGAATGTTATTGATCCCTGACAAAGTCAAAGCATATGTATTTTTTCTTTTTCTTTTTTTTAAAGTAAAACAAATTACATATTAGTCCAATTCACTTCAAATTTGTGCAAGACAACTTCCGTTATGCTAAAAAAATAAGGAAGCTCCTTTTTGTACATTTACGTTGGCAAAATACAACTTCCATGATAAAATCCATAACACATCATTCACAAGTGTTGATTACAGGTTGAACTGGCTCTCTTTACACCTGGTACTGCAAAATAGATATTCTTTAGTCGTCATTCGTACAACAGTTATTTGTGCAATAGAGAAAATATAAGGCCTGAGTCTGGGATTTGAATTCATTCTTTTCGTTTTCTGTATCGCAGAAGGGAAGATTCACCTGCGACCTGGCTGGGAGACTTTTCAAAATCCTATAAAAATCAGACATTGGCTTGTTTACTTAATTTTTTTTTTACACTGTACAAAGCTTTTGGCAGACGTAGATGATGCCAGTCTTGATGCTTTTCAGTTTGATCAGTGCGACAGAAGAGCTCAACGCTCGGTTACGAAAAAAACAATTCATTGTGCAGTTGACTCACTGTCGTCTGCGGATGGGCGAAGCAAAAAGAAGAAAATGAAGGGAAGCGAACGTTCTTGGCTCAGAGGCTGGTGATTAGCTGCATCTGTCCGTCGCTAGTGGGGTCGCCTTCGGGGGGCCCGGGGCCGATGCAACCCTCGCTAGTGCCTCGGCGGCTGATCTGATAGTAGGAAAGTGCTTGAGTCCCGTCTCCCAAGTCGGGCAAGCTTTTATAGCACTGCTTCTCAGTTTCACTTTGGGTGGATGAGCAAGTAGAAGCTTGGTCCTGGCCGCCGGCGAGGTCCAACTCTGAGTCTCTGAGATTGGGCATGCTTGTGTACAACGAGTCCCTGTTATTTGGCGACGACTCTTTCGCTCGTCCCTCATCGTCTTCGGCCTTTCTGCTGTCCTTATGTGGCCTGGCGGCCTTTTCAGCGCTGTACAGGAGCGAGTGAGTTCGTTGGGGCAGGAGCGGGGCCTCGAGGGCCACCCGGTCGTTTGGGTGGAGCAGCAGCAGTTCCAGAGCCGGGTGGTTGGAGGACGGAGGCAGAGCGGAGGTGTCGGCATCATCAGCACTCCGGTTTCTGTTCCCGACACCTCCGTCGAAGGCCTCCTGAGGGGTCCTGCTGTTGGACGGCGCTGGGTTTTTGGAGCTGGACTGGTTCTGCGGCGGCCGGCGAGGCCTCAGGTTGTTGTGAACCAGCTCGGAGATGATCATCTTCTCGAAGGCGGCGTCGTCCAACTGTAGAGCATCTCCGGGCGGGCAGCACAACGCCGGGTCCTCATAGTCATCCTCTCGCTGCGAGTAGCTGTTGTTGAAGTTGTCGTTGAGAGGGAGCGTGTCCATAGTGCTGACATCACGGCTGTGGGTGAGCGAGTGCTGGCCTGAAATAAAAACAAACATTCAGTCCTGGTGGAAATGGTGTGACGGATAATACTTGTTACTGTTAAGGACACGGGATTTCTCATCACACTCAATACATGCCAAATGCCAACTAAAAATAATGTATTGAAACTAGTGCTGTCAAACGATTAAGTGCATCTTAAACGTTTTTGTGTGCATTGTATATATGCGTGTGGATTGTGTATAATTACTATGTATATATAAATTATTGCTGTCAAATGATTAATCACGATTAATCGCATCCAAAATAAACGTTTTTCTTTACATAATATATGTGTTTATGCTGTGTTCATTTATTATGTTTATATTAAAACAGGCACGTACAGTATGTATTTACATGTAATATACATGTTATATATTTTTATATCATATCTAAATATATTTAATATATAAACAAATTTTTCATTAAATATATACATGCATGTGTTATGTAACAATGTATATATATGCATTTATATATATATACTTAATAAATATACACAGTACATATATATTATGTAAAGAAAATTTATTTTATTTTTAGCACTAATATAAATACACATACAGTATATAATTAGAAAAAAAATTACGGTAACAATTTATTTTACGGTTACACCTATTAGTTGCTTATTAACATGCATATTACTAGAATATTAGCGCTAATTAAACACATATTAATGCCTTATTCTACATGACCTACATGATCTTAACAATACCTAAACTTAACAACTACCTTACGAACTATTAATAAGTGGCAAATTAAGAATTTACTGAGGTAAGAACCGTAGTTAATAGTTAACAAGTGCCTATTCTTAAGTGTTTACTGATTACATGTAGACTTTTATACAATTTCTATGTAAGTATATGTAATACAAAAAATGTGTTTTATATATACACATGCATGTGTGTGTTTACATATACATAAATATTGACAGCACACACATATATATTATGTAAACAAAAACTTTTATTTTGGATGTGATTAATCGGCTGACAGCGCTAATTAAAACCAGGGCTGTCCATTTAATGTGTTAATTTGGTATGATTAATTATGGGGAAATAATATGTGATGAAATACAGCTCAGATCTGTACTGTCATCATTCAGTTCATGGAAAAAAAGCCCCTGTATAGGTTTTGATATCATATGATATAGTTTAGCAATATAACACAAGCAAGAGTGCTGTATTTTTTCCCAATATGCATGATTAATAATGTAATACTGATTATATAAAATAGTTCAATAAAAAAGGGTTTAATTTTAGCTACTATATTGTCTGTTTTGCTCAATTCCATACTTCCAAACAAACAGCAGTGTTTCGTTACTTTAATGAATCCCAAACAATTAGAGTGAGCGAATGATTCAGTGACTCATCGAATGAATGAGTTCTTGAATGAATCAGTTTTTTTTCTTAATGAGTGAATGGACTCGCTCGTTAAGAGAGCGACTTGCTGACACCTACTGGTGTTTAAGCAAAAAAACAAACAAACACTTTTACAATAATTATATCAAATATTTGCAATGTTAAACCGAATCATCATTATCTATGCAATGCTGAAACAAAATATTGCTTATATGGTAAATATTTGTAATTTTCTTATCGGCTTTTCTCATCTAACCACGATGGCTTTAAATTATTTTTGGGAGGGTAATTCCTCAGCCCAAATTGATGTGCAAATAACTAATAATGATTAATTACACTAATTAATAGGCACGTCGTGCAACTAATTAGATTGAGAAATTGTAATTGCTTGACAGCCCTAATTAAAACCTAAAATATTAAATTAAAAGAGTAGAGATGCATGTTGCTAAACAGGTTTCAGAAATGGATGTTTTCTAACAGTAATAGCAACAGCAAGGCAGCCAAAGAACCTCTTGCAAAAACAAAACAATCAGCATTCTCTTTCACAGAAAAAAGCATGAGCATAAACACAAAACATGCAGTCAATGTCTGCATCAAACGCAAGAGAGATGAAAGCGTGTTTATGGAGCACACAGATCACAGAGCGAAGGCGAGGAGGGCAAACACTCACATCATGTGTGTCTGCTCAGGCTAGCTGACCTGAGAACTGCCCATGTGCCAAAAGAAAAAGAGTCAAAAAAACGCTTTTTTTTTTCTTTTTTTTTTAAATTGCAGCAAAGACAGAAAAGTGAGAAATCACCAAGCAGAAAGCCTACTAACTTCAAAGGTCTGAATTCAGTCCATCGAGATCCACCACACATATTTCATCTCACACGTAACATGAATAAAGAAATGTGCAAGACTTTAATGTTCTACGCTTGAAAGGCAAGCAATTTGCCCCATAAATTAGTGTTAGGGAAAATAACAAATGTGAAATTTGTGTCGTTTTCAACTCATAAGCGATTAATTTTATCACCTTTATATAATAGTTTATTATTATGACAGCCTGCACTTCCATAATTGAAATCTTTAGGCTCACTTAAGTATTGTGCTTATTTAAATTTATTCCAATCAAAGTGTAGAAATATTTAATATAAATAGCATAATTTAAGAAATAATTTATAGTGCTGGGCAACAATTAATCACATCACACCCAAAATAAAATGTATTATTATTATTATTTTTTTTTTTTTACATATGTGTGTGTACGGTGTATATTTATTATGCATATATAAATACACACACATACAGCACATATTTTGAAAACATTTACATGTATATTAACATAATTTATATGATATATAAATATATATTTAATATAAAAACAAAATTTATCTTAAATATATACATGCATGGGTGTGTATTCAAATGTGCATAATAAATATACACAATACACACATATATATTATGTACACAAACTTTTATTTTGTAAGCAGTCAATTGTTGCCCAGCACTAATATATATATATATATATATATATTTATTAATAATTTTTTTTCTTGCACATCCCTACTATTTGCATCTTCCCAATTCGAATTACATTCAAATTTGAATGTGAAGCAATAAAGCTTTCAGTTTTGGTGAGGGAATCTGTCTGGCTGAATGCAGGATATGACAGGAGTAACAGGTTTAGCACTCAATCTTTCAAAGAAACAAATAAATATTGATCACACTTTATTTTGACAGTCCACTTTAGACCTTCCAGTAACTATATTTCAACAACTCTTTTTAATTTGCAACTACGTCAACTACCCTTCACTGCTAACTCTCACGACTCTCAGTATTAGTAGACTGTAGGGGTTAGGGCTAGTAGAACAAGTTGACATGTACTTGCAAAGTTACTTACACTCATTAAAATAAAGTGTTAGAAGATATTAAGCAGACAGCTTAGCTGACATGTAGTTGCAAAGATACTTGAGAGTTAAAATATCTAAAGTGGACTATCAGAATAAAATCACCTAATTATTTTCTGCAGGCCTAAAGGCATAAACATCTCAAGTCATAATTACAAAGCAGTATGAAACGGCAGCATGTCTTGTCTAATGAAAATAAATTGGTGACAGAACTGAACGTGTGGAAAATCGTCATACATTTAATGAACTGCTGTTTCATGTGGAGCATAGGATGGATTTAAAGTTCTGTAGTTTGAAATAAACATAAGAGATGTGAAAAACTGAACGTGTTTCTGCTGAGAAACAGGCATCAAAGAGCAGAACGGGAGGAGAGAGGGACCGAGGGGACAAATGAAGGACAGAAATAAAGCGAACAGCCATAAAACATCATCTCAGCACAGATGATTTGCATTTGTTTGTGCGCTGGCGAGGGGTTTCATCCAGTCAGGTACTGTGCTGCTGGACAAGCTGGAAAGCAGGAATTCTGGGAGAAAAGCCAGGCCAGATCTTTGATCGCTCAGCGTTGCAAATGTACGAATGCTTTCCTGCTGCTGTTTGTCTAGAGCCAAGGTCTCGGCAATTAGAAGCATTTCTATCGTTCACTTCCGCTTCAAGCAGATATTGCACTGCCACAATACATCAAATATTTACTTTCTATTACACTCGAAACATCTGTCCATACACAGCCTGTAAACACCACTGAAACTGCCAGTTTCTTTAAGAGACTGACAGTTATTAATACAGTGGTTATTTAATTAATTTTATTAAATCATGTGAACTTGCATACGTCATGTCCATAAACAAATGCATATCTACAATATTTAAATTCAATTCTGGTCTTATTGTTCTATAGACACTATATCACCATGCGTTGAAGTTAAAGCCTAAAATGTTTATTTATTTATTTTTTAAATATATAATACAGTTTAAAATGGCAAATGCTGACTGAATCTACTGAAATTAATGAAATAAAGGCAATTTAAAAATGATTCAAGCATAGATTATTGGGATACATTTTACAAGAGCACAATATCTCAGTCTTTGTATTTTCTTTTGCTGTTTCTTTTTCAATTTCTGAGAGAAAATATATCCACATCATTCTTTTTCAGTGCATGCTCTTTTCCTTATAATGAAAATGCATGTTTATTGCTGGCTGTTGACCTTAAATTTTGGACGGTTCATTAAAATGTTCATATATTAAATTGAGATTAGGGTTATGAGCCTTATGTACGTAAATAAATAGATAGATGAAGAGAAGAATAGATAGCAATGGTAATAAAATGCTAAATATTAAATTAAAATAATAGATATAATACAGTGATATAATAATAATTACAAACAGCCCTATGAACAAAATACTATACAGCAGGAAATAAACTGTAAATAAAAAAATGATTGAATGAATAAATGAATGACCTTATAAAACATGTTTGTGTTTGTTAAAATGTGAATACAAGCTGCATTAAGTGACAACTTTGATTATTGTGTTATCTCAACAAATTAAATCTGGGAAAGTTCTTCTAACCCATAATTCTTAAAAAGAAAAAAAAGAATTAATTTGGTGGTATTTGTATAAAGAAAGCAAGAGATTCATGCAGCTGAGAGGAAGAAAGACTGCAGTATTTGCATGACAGATTCTGTCCTGAGCTAATCGTGTGATTTTAACAGCCCGCATTCCCAATCGACAGAAGAGAGCTGCCCATAAAGCACCTGGAGAGTGGAAAGCTGGAGGAGAAGGGGTGTTGCAGACGATGGTTTCGGCGAGAAGGTTGTTATAGCGGGTGTTAGTGTCGTGAGGCCTGAGGAGAGGGTTAGTGAGCAGATAGTTGCCCGTCATTCCTGTTGAACAAATAAAGAGAGGAGGAGGAGCGTGAACAAGACAGAATCACGTTTGGTGCGACTGCTAAACTCAACTGAAACCAGCACATCTCTATGCCTGTGACAAGCTGCTCTGACAAAATAATGACTGATCACATATTTCAGATACGTCAACAGAACGGGCCACAATGTTTTACTTTAAAAATATATGATGAAAAGATGTTCGGCCTCTCGTATATCACGTTATTATGACTCAAACTGAACAAACTCTCATCAGGAACACTAAATAATACATCATTTTTAAAAAAGCAGCCTGGATGCTCTCTAAACTAAAAAAAAATACTAGCTTATAGCGTTTGTTTAGGTGCAAAATCAATATTTCCTTAGCCTTTGTATTTGTTTGTACTATGCACTTTTCACAGATGCATGCATGCAATTTAACATGTACTGTATGAATGAATGCACGCTGATACATTTGCATGTCACTGCTTATTTACGTTTTGGATGTAGTTATGTAATATAATTGTTTAGTTTTAATATAAATTTAATGTAATTATTTCGTGTTCTTTATAATTTTGAGAAAACTATTTAATTTAGCTGGCTTTATTTAAGTCCTTATGAGGTTTCCTCTCCCTGCACCGTTTCTAAACTGCATTCTCTTTTAAAATGTTTGTACATTGTAAATAAAAAGAAGAAAGGAGACGAGCAAAAAGATAAAAGAAAGTAAAGGACTAATCATTTCAGCCTTTCAACAGAAAAAAGAAAATGAAAGAAGAAATAATTAAATATCTGGCTATGCATTTGAAGCCATGTTCTATGATTTCTGCTTCTATTTAAGTGTTTAAACTTATGTGATGGAGAAAACTTAAAAAATGCAATGCATCATGGACCACGCAGCAAGAAGAGATGCCATGGAAAAACTGTCAATCATATATGTTCAAAAAAGAGACACTGGTAGACCAAATATATCTCCATTACATGTGTTGCTAGAAAGAAAAAGCAAAATACATCTTTTGCCAGCGCTTCGTTTTTAAATGATCAGCGGCGATTGCTCGCATTGTTCACTTTGAACGTTTTTATCTGCTGCCAAGAGCGTAAAATAACAGTAATTACATTGCTGTGAATCTATATCAAACTTTTTTATGTGCATTTCTATTATGAGCTATTTTTTATTAGATTCAGCTTGTTCTGTCCCTTCAGCAGCGGTGATATCTCTCACCGGTCATAGTTTCTTAATAATCTGCTGTAATGTGCAAATATGTCCAGAATTTCTCCATCCGGTCCAAAATTAAAACTAAACTAACCCATGACACTGTAAGTTCACTGGCATTGCTTAAACGGTCTTCAATGTGTTTGAATTCGTCGAACTGAAACAGATGCCGAGTTTGTTTGATGCACTCTGTAACCACAGGCATAAGCCTACACTAATAAATAAATAATTAACAAATGCATCTCAAGGCAAACAGAGTTTGTTACTATTTACACTCAGTTAAATAAAGACAGAAGGAGACCAAATGATGCTAACTTTCACATGAGCAATTCTGGAAGAGGCAGGAAAGCCTATAGCGTGTCTGAAGCGTTACCTTGGTTTAGAGTGGAAGTGCTGTTGATATCTCCGGAGATGAAGGACGACTCTGACTGTTTCCTCACAGTGTCGTTCCACATCCTCCTGATACGGCTCTGCACAGACACACCATCACTGATTAATGCGGCTAATATTCATGCAGCATAAAACTGCAAAAGTAAATGTCTAAACAACGAAACCCTCACCGTAATTACTATAACAATGCATGACAGCTTATTCTTCAATACTTACCAAATTATTATGGTATTAGTATTAAGGGAAGGTTGTAGTTTCCGTACAGGGTATGATATATGATTTATGATATATATATATATATAAAAATAAAAGTTTTTGCTTGCATAACGTGTGTGCTGTGTATATTTCTAATATATACACATACAGTACTATATTTACATGAATAATTTATAACACATATACATGTTTAATACAAAACATTTTCTTAAATGTATACATGCATGTGTGTGTATTTATAGACGCATAATAAATATACAAAAACTTTTATTTTGTATTGCCATTTGACAGCACTTACAGATCCATAAATATGAGTTTGTGTCACACTTTTCTATGCACTATATTTCATGAAAGTTGTTATTAATTATATTGAAGTTTATTCAAGAAGCTAATTATTT
>JAUMHI010000034.1:1179753-1196283 GCA_032359435.1 Enteromius unitaeniatus
ATGTGGTATCTTGATCTTATGTCTCCTAAGGATTTCAAGCTTTGTTAATGTTGTCAAGTTTAGCACTCACCTGCACCGAGCACCTTTAATTGAAGGATCTACGAGTCCAAAGAGAAGATCTCCAACGCATTGTGTGATATCTCTAGGCTCTTACCTGTTGACACTCACATCTACTCACCTGTTGTCTCAGAGCACCAAGTATACTCCACGATCGAGTCTTCACTTTCAAAGCTGTTGGAACAGAAGTGCAGAGGCTGTTCTATGTTAAAGTGATCAGGAGATCGCCTTCAGTATCCATGGAGGATTTAGATCAGAAGATCACTCTCACTTTAAGTTGAACTTTATCATTTACCCTACTGAAACTTTGAAATCCTTTTGTTTAAATAATTACTATTATCCTTACCTTCTGTTGTCTCGACTTACCCAGGATGAAGGTGCAGCACTCCTTCAGACCCGCACACAGAACGGCCGCCCTTTAACAGAGTATGTAGAAGAGTTTGTTGATGTCGCCCAACTGGTGCCCTGGGAGGATAGAACCCTTAAGACCTTATTTTGGTTAGGTCTTGATCGTCACCTTGCCAAACAAGTTTCCATCTTTAACCACCAGGGTTCCCTCACTCAACTGATAGCAGAAGTATTGTGGCTGGGAGGTTCTTCTTTTAATATTAAAGAAAATATCACCACCTATCTAATTCCAGTAACTCCCCACCAAATCGTTTCAGAACCAAGATTCTCGACCCAGCTATGCAATCCGTAAGAGCGGCAAAAGGAGTCATGATCAATGTTCCAGAGGCACAGCCAATAGAGCCGATACCGAATCCTGTTTACAGTTTACGACCAGGAAAGCCGTTTCATAGTCCAGAGTCTGCAGTGCCTCCAGTGCGCCCTCCAGAGTCTGCTGCACCTTCAGTGCGCCCTCCAGAGTCTGTCATGCTGCCAGAGCCAGTGCCACAGCCCAAATATATCAAGTTCATGCTGCCAAAAACGTAGCCCAAGCATACCAAGTTTACGTTGCCAGGGTCACAGCCCAAGTATACCAAGTTCACGCTGCAGCCAGAGTTCACGCTGCCAGAGCCACAGCCAGAGTTCACGCTGCCAAAACAAGAACTAGAGCCAGAGTTCACACTGCCAGAACCAGAGCCACAGCCTCAGCCAGTGTTCACACTACCAGAATCAGAGCCAGAGCCACAGGCCGAGTTCACGCTGTCAGTGCCAGAGCCACAGGCAGAGGCAGAGGCAGCCACAGGCATTTTGCGCCGCAAAAGCCACAGCCCAAGTATACCGAGCTCCCGCTGCACGGGCCCACAGCCCGAGCGCCCTCTGCAAGAGCCACAGCTCGAGCTCCCGCTGCAGGAGCCACAGCCCGAGCCCCCGCTACCAGAACCACAGCCCAAGGGTACCAAGTTCATGCCACAAGAGCCACAACACAAGGGTACCAAGTTCATGCTGCCCAGGAGTCACCACAGCTGAGGGCTGCCCAGGAGTCACCACAGCCTAAGGGCCCTAATCCATGGCCTCCAAAGGCTCCAGATCCACCATGGTCTCCAAAAGCTCCTGATTCATGGCCTCCAATTGCTCCAGACCCACCATGGCCTGCGAAGGCACCAGATCCACTATGGACTCCCAAGGCTCCAGATCAGTGAGAATGGGTCATGTATTCTATGCTGTCTTAGAGGAATCCTAAGACAGGGCCTTGTACAAGTTGCAGGACACCCCCCCCCCCCCTTTCATTCTATGGATGATGTCTTGAGGTGCGAGGGAGGTGATGTCACACCAGCGCAGTCCACTGAACCCAGCTCAGCCAGAGTGGAGACGGCTGAGCTTGAGGTAACAACCTGCCTTATTTGCCTTATGCCTTTCATGTGGTATCTTGATCTTATGTCTCCTAAGGATTTCAAGCTTTGTTAATGTTGTCAAGTTTAGCACTCACCTGCACCAAGCACCTTTAACTGAAGGATCTACGAGTCCAAAGAGAAGGAGATCTTCAACGAGCTGAAAGCTCTTCTTACCTCAAATGTTACCTGAGGAAGTCATTTGGGAAAGGAAAGCAATCTGACGCTCGCCAACACATTGTGAGATATCTCTAGGCTCTTACCTGTTGACACTCTTGAGTCTTCGCTTTCAAAGCTGTTGGAACAGAAGTGCAGAGGCTGTTCTATGTTAAAGCGATCAGGAGATCGCCTTCAGTATCCACGGAGGATTTAGAGAGCGATCAGGAGATCTCTCTCACTTTAAGTTGAACTCTATCATTTACCCTACTGAAACTTTGAAATCCTTTTGTTTAAATAAATACTAATATCCTTACCTTCTGTTGTCTCGACTCCTCCATGTCTGAGCGTTATACATATATATATATATATATTTTATAATTTTTTTTAAAGGAGCAATTTTTCAACCTTCTGCATACAGAATACAGTTTTATACTTGTGTGTCATATTTGATGCATCTGACTAATTTAGTCTAATATACTGAGAATATGGAGGAAAAACAGCTCTGTTTGAAATTTTTTGCAATTTGTCACAGATGCTGACATTTATATGATCAAATATATGAAATTATGACACTTAAAATGCATATGAATGAGATCTTTATAACAGTATAGCAGGTACTTGCATAAAATGATAGAAATATCAACCATGATTTACATACTTAGCTTAAAAAAAAGTCACTCTGTAATTGCATTTATTTCATTCTCTGAGGTCGACGGTCACACCTCTTATCAGTGCAAAAGACACAAAAAATACAAATGATTAAAGTTTCATTACAAAAATTATATTTGAGAATAGCTGATTTATTTATTTTTTTTAGAAAATTTATGTCTGGAAAATTAAGTTAAACAAAGCTGCTTTAATCCAATAGTTGTTCCTCTTGAAACATAATAAATGTTAGTTTTGTCATGGTACCAACATTCTGTATTCAGTACCAATTTTGGTACCAAAGCAAAACACAAAAGCCTAAAAAAAAAAAAAACTAAAAAAATAAAAAAAAAAAAAAAAAAAAAAAAAAAAAAAAAAAGTTTCACCCAAATGTATGTCTTTTAATTCATGAAATTTAAGCACATTTTATTTTTTGGTAAATTAAGAGGATGTACTATTAAAATGAAAGATAAATATTGACTGATTATTTCTTGAATAAACTTGTATTCATTTCTTTTTAAACATTAGTGGTAATGGTAGCCTATCACATACATTATTCTGAATAATAGTAATTTACTTCTGGCACAATATCTAAACCAAACTTTTATTTTGACGGGTTGCGGTGAATACCTCTACATTTCTGTGTGTATATGATATGCTGGTTTACTCAAGTGAAACGGTAAAATGGATGTGAAGTGACTCTCAGAGCAGTTCTGGAGATGTTGTTTATGTATTTATGTCCTCATTGAACCAGCAGACGCTGAAATCACCGCGAGCGTCAAACGCTTGTAGTAAACAAAACCACGCGTCCTGCCATTCATTCTTTAACACAGAGACGCACAGAACATACAGGATTCCTAAGGTACCTAAGTACCGGGACTTTTGACAACACTAATCGACTTAAGAGTCATTCTTACATTTACATTTGTTCAATTATACTAAAATATATTTTATTAAAATAAAATGTATAAATAAAAATTAGATACGACAAGGTATGGTTTATCAGCAAATATTTGATTATGTTGATATTACAGAAGAAGATGTGTGCATTAAAGCTGATGTAGGATATTAAGATAACTTTTAGCTTTACCAAAAATATTTTGTTCGTTATTTAAAAGCCTCAAACAGAACAAATTTCATGAATAAAACAGATTTCTGTGCAGATCATTTGTTTAAAGCCAATCTTACATACGCTGTATCATTTAGTTCAAAGCATGAATTCATATAAGACTGAGTTTAATTATTTATACAGAAATTCATTTCTCCCATACATCATAAATGTGGCCCATTTTTCAACTTTTCTCAAGCTGCTGTTTGCTTAGTATTGCAAAGATTTTTTATAAATTTTTTGTTTTATGTTCAATACTTGTCTTGCAGATAAATTCATCTTCACATATTTTAAATAATTTAACATTTAAGTTTAAATTGACACTTTTAAAAAGTTGCTAAACGTAACTGAAGCAAAGCAAAATTTACATTTTAAACCGTTTATAATAAAACAAATAAGTGAAATGAATAGAAATCTTGACTCTGAACTTCTAAAGGACTTGCACTTGAGTCCCGGAGGGGTGACCCATTAACTGTAGAGATTACGAGAGGATCTCATTACCACAGAGCCCTTGAATGACGCAGTAATGGCAGGACACTTAACCCGTGATTACTCCCCTGCAATTACACTACAGCAAGTCAAAAGCATCTGCTCAGCCACAAGTAGTGTTCACAGCCCTGCTCTCGCTGCTTGTCATTTTATTACAGACTTGTGCTGATTGAGATTCGTGTGGGCCGCATGAAGAGCCAGTGGCCTTGAGAGCTGGAAGATTTCCTTCAGATCTGACAACTACCGCCAAACAAGCCTCAACACTTAGTTAAGTTTGTGAAGGACTTTACATTTCAAATATGTGTTTAGAAAACATATATGTAACAAATAGGTTATCTAGGCGACACTCAGTCTCAGTAGATTCATGCATTTACAAAAACTGATGCATGTGCGCTGATCATTTGTCAAAGATTATTGGAGTACATTTTTACAAGATTTTCAGTCTTTTCAAAACGTTTTTTTTTATACCATTTAAAGAAAGTTGCCAGAATAAATTAAACAACTGATGCATTCACGTTCTTAAAATGTAAATGTTTTATATTAGCATCACTTCAAAGTTTGAAAGTACACTGTAAAAACTAAAACCAAAACTTTTTGGCAGCTGTGGTTGCCAGAATAATTTTGTAATGAATGTAAACACATTTACGGCATAAATATTGCATTAAATATGTGGTTACGTTTTACAGTTTTTCCCTGTATATAGTACAGAAATTAACCTATTAACAGTTTTTTTTCTGTTGTTTTTTTTCCGTAGCATTTTTACAGCATTTAACTGTTAAAATGAAATTAATTTTTTTTATTTATTTTTTGTTCATGCTTAGTCATTTTGTCTTGTTTTCCTATTGAAATGTCTAAAGATTGTCTAAAGATGTCTAAAGATAACTTATCACACTTTTGAATACGAGTTTATGATTAAAACAAGAATAAATATTTGCTCTTATTTTAAACAAACTGACTTAATTTTATTACACAAGTTTTTCAAGAATTTACATTTGCACTTCAGGTGTTACGTTTGCGTTTAAGGCATTTAGTTATATTGGAAAACAAAAACACTGAGGAATACAGTTTCTTTTTTTTGTAATGGATGCAACATTTAAAGCAATGCATTTATGTATTTAAGCCTTTTTGCTCAGATTTTTTACCTTTTTAAAGCCTTTTGTGGAAGTGTTAATTATAGCATTTTAAGATGCATAAAACCACCAATTTCCAGTTTAATTCCAATTAGTTGCTGTGTCTTTGTAACTATTTTTGAAATTTCTGTGAGAAAGGGTTTCAAAGTTAAGACCTTTTTTCTCCAGTGTGTCCTGGAAAGCTGTTTGGTAACTGAGAGCCAATCATCTTCAATAACCACAAAAACCTAAACAAAACTCATCACGGACCAAACCGAAACACAGACGAAGCGAAGCTCAATTTGTAACTAAATAGTAGACAAAATTTGCCTGAAGATACCATAGTCCAAGATATCATAGTCCACGCCTGTGACTAAAAACTAAAGCCTATTTGGTTGTTTCAGTATGTCCGACTCCAACTTCCTGTGGCAAAAGGAAATACATCAGCACATGAAAGGAAATAAGAAATAAAGTGACATTCCTCTTTCACAGGCGCAGCTTTGAATAACTGACTGAAATATGTAATAAAGAATGAAAGCACAACAGCAGAGATATGCATAAAAGATTACAAAGAAATGCAAGAGGACGAAACCGCAGCGTGAACCGCTCAGACTGAAGCAGGTGAGAAATACACTTTGATCACACGATCAGCTACAGACCCCAGCGATCACGACTGCAGGATGTCAATTACTCAGACAACCAACAACAGCAGACAGAAAGATGAGCAGAAACCAGCCAGAAATCCAATTACTCTGAGCAGAGTGTACGGTTAAAGAAATAGTTCACCCTAAAATGCTTAATCTCAGGTCATCGAAGACATCAATGAGTTTGTTTCTTCATCAGATTTGGAGAAATGTAGAATTGCATCAGTGTCTCAGTAATGGATGCTCTGGAGTGAATGGGTGCCGTCAGAATGTCAGCTGATAAAAACATCACAATTATCCACGCCACTCCAGTCCACACTGCAAAAGATGCTTGTCTTGTTTCCAGCCAAAATATCAAAAATTTCTAAATCAAGCAGGATTTTCCAGACAGAAAAAACTAGTCAAAATTAAGAGACTTCTTGCTTAAAACAAGCAAAATAATTTGCCAACGGGGTAAGCAAAATAATCACATTTTAAAAAGAAAACAAGATTAATTTGCTTAATTTTGACTACATTTTCTGAAAACAAAATAATGTTGTTTTCTCGTCTAGAAAATCCTCCTTGTTTTAAGAATTTTTAGCTATTAGCTGGAAAACAAGACACATTTTTTGCAGTCCATCAGTTAACATCTGGAGAAGACAGAAGCTGTGTCTTTGTAAGAAACAAATCCATCATTAAGACATTTTTAACTTCAATAATCCATAATAACACTTCCCCCAGTAAAAAAAAGTCACATGTTTGTTCCTATTTAACTGGAGGAAGCATGATTATGGACTCATATTTTAGCTAGAAGCAATGGTTTGAAGTTAAAACGTCTTCATGATGGATTTGTTTCTTTCAAAGACACAGCTTTCGTCTTCTCCGGATGTTAACTGATGGACTGGAGTGCTGTGGATTATTGTGATGTTTTAATCAGGTGTTTGGACTCTCAATCGGACGGCACCCATTCACTCCAGAGCATCTGTCGCCGAGACATTTCTCAGAAACACACTTTTTTATGTCTTCGATGACCTGAGGGTGAGCACATTTTCAGCGAGCTTTCATTTTTGGCTGAACTACTGCTTTAAGACAGACAAGCGGTTAGGAGGAGGTGAACGGAAAAGAGGAGGATGGTGAAAGCAACACAGAACAGAACAGAACGACATCGAGGCAGAACGGCCCTAAAAGAGAGTCGCGTATCAGCAAAAAGACAGACAGACAGATGGACTTCCAGCCAGACAAACAAGCTGCATGCAGCAGAGCAGGTGAAGGGAATTCTGGGATTGTGTCCATATGTACCTTCATATAGGCCCTGCAAGTCCTCTCTCTTTTTTGACGCTTTTTTTGGTTTCAAACACAAAGACGGCAGATTAGGAACAACACACACACACACACACACACACAGAAAGAAAGAGAAAGAGAAAGAGAACAAATAAGAGCCTATGTGTCAGTCATATCATGTATGTGTGTGTCGCTTCGACTACGGGCACTTTTATCTTCCAGTGATTGATTTTTGTTTGTTTGTTTGTTTTTCTTCCTTGCTTGGCTAATTAAACCTGTTTTTAAAATAAAAATATATTAAGGCAATGTTGGAAAAAGTAAATGGCACCACATTAAACAGAACATATTTTGCATGCAATTTCTGTAAAGCTGTAATTTTAAAGAAAAGGTGTCAAAATAGAATACGGATTATGAAACTGACCTTTACAGAGAGAAATGTGTTTCCGTATATCATTCAGTTTTCATTGTTAGTAGACAACTTACATAACCTAATGTCTACAGGGCAAAAAGTGCCTATAGCTGAAGAAATATCTGTATATATTTAAAGCTGAGGTCACAGAGTATAAAAGGACATCCATTAACCCCATTTCAATTAAACATGTCTTTGAATGAGCGTCTCACTTCTATAAGGCACTTGCTGAGCTGAGGAGGAGGAAAAAATGGAAATGGAAACGTTAGAGCGTGCTTTCAAACAAAGCCAGAAAATCCATTCAACTCAACGGCAGCTGCCAGAAGAAGAAGAAAGAGGAAGATTTTCAGAACAAAGTTTAATATTTAGAGTGATATTGGAATAATGTCATTTTCATAATTCTAGAATTAAGTTAATGAAGTTCTAACATTACCAGATTAAAGCAGTAATAAAGTCAAAATGACAAGAATGCCACCATAGCAAAAAGATATATATATATATAATTATTTATTTAAAGTTGTAGTAATATGTAAGAAATGACTACACATACATACATACATACACACATATGTATGTATGCATGCATTAGAAATACTACACATTTAACATATACATATATATATGTATTTCCCTCTTATTTTTGTGGTGCTCTGGGCAAAGCCGTTTTGTAGGCCTGGATGATGCAACAATGCTGAATTTCACGGCCACCTCTGTTTAATTCTGCTCTCCACAAAGAAAAAATGATTTGCTCAAAGGTGGCTCTTTTATATATAAAGTAACAAGTTTTCTGACATCCAATAAGAGTACAGAGCTATTCAAGAAATGTGGATAGTGCATCATTCAGATTATACATGTTCTGTGTAGAGGGCCTGATATTTGATTGAAAGTCTATATCTATATATGAAAATCTATATTCTATATAAACCCTATATTCTACCATTTAAACTAAACTAACTAACATAAAATAATAAAATGCAATATAAGTCTTGGTGGCAATGCTGTAAAGGCTCAGTCTTAAAATGAACAACAGGGACTGATAAGTCTCTCACTAATCAACTTCTTTCTTTGTTGTGATTTTAGTTTAGTTGTGATAAAATCATCTCGTGAAGAGATTGTCAAACCAGAACCGTTGATGTTTTTAGGAGTAGAAGACTTCAAATCTAACAAAGCAGCCTTGGTGAATCCTATCGGCTGTCGTCGCTCGTGCCGTGGACTGTACCTTGTTGAAGCTCCGTCCGGCTGTGTCTTTATCGTTGGGCTTGAGCTCCTGCAGCTGAGCGTCCAGTATATCCACCAGCTGCTCCATGAGGCGCACCGAGGAGCTGATGTCTCCGGCGTACACGGGTCCCTGTGTGTGTCGAGCCAGCTCGTTCGCCAGGTTCGCTGCGTTCTCACCGCTCCGGATCTAGAGGAACAGCCACAGTCAGTCTCAAACAGACCCGGCATCGGCTCAGAGGATATTTTACATGTACAACTTGTCAGCGTTTTTGTTTTGCACACTTTCACCAAAACATATCAGTCTGACGCTTGTCTGATAATGCAGTAGTTCATCTTCGTATTACACAATTTTCTTCATTTCTTTATTTTATTTTTTCATGTAATTTCCATGTGGAAATGTGTGTGTGTGAACTTAAAAATGATATGTGTGTCTATTTTGATATAATTCTGATATGATGTGATGCAGTTTAATAATGTGACAAATGCAAAGTTTAACATATAGTGCATCCTGAATGCAAACTACTCTATACACTATATATATATATATATATATATATATACACACACACACACACATTATTATACAGTATAATTGAAATTTTTGTTGTTTCACATTCTTGTGGAAATCATGATACATTTATTTTTTTTATAAATAGAAAGTTCATATAGTAATAAAAAATATTAACTTATTTTTGCTCTAACTTGAATATTGGTAGTGTATCTACATTTTCCGTAAAAAAAAAATGAAGCAAAGCAACTGTTTTTAAGATTGAATCAGAATGAGTTATCCTTTTTTAAAAACAGATTATGTTTTTTTTTTTTTTTTTACAATTCCTACACAGTATACTATACAAATCCCAGCTGTGTGATTGCTTATGTTATTAAAAAGTGTAAAAACATATTACACACAGTCGCATAAATAGATCACATCCAACAATATTCATGTTTTTTGCAAAAAGCACCGTCAGTACATGATCACTCGGCTCTAATCTGCCAAATGCGACTGTAAGGCATGAACTATAAGCATTAAAACGGCTTTCTGTAAAGCTGGATTGCATCCATGTGAAAGTGCCATAGAAATTATACTGACATTACAGAGCCTGTCCGTGTCTCACCTTCTGTGCCACCTGTGTCACCCAGTGAGACGTGCAGTTACTGAGATCAGGACCTCTGGGACTCCAGATCCCGTCAGCAGACGTGCAGAGGAACAGAGCGATTCCTGGAGAAACACAGGAGGACACCTGCTCAACACGTGTCCATGTCCTCATTCACATCATAAATACCTTCATTTGAAGATTAAGGGCCGGAGTTACTAACGCCAGTGATAAAATAGTACTGTAAGAAGGCACAGACGACATTACTGAAAATTTCCTTTTGTAGGAGTTTTCCTTTTAGAAGCATTAAAATGTATTGTAAGATTGCGCTCGTCAAATTTCTGGTATTTGTGCCATTATTTACGTAGAAAAAATGCTCTTGAATGGCTGTATTTGCCGCTAGGAAGAGATCAGGGAGCGCGTGGGAGAAGGAAAAGATTTTTTTCACACATATTAATTTATTTGGAATACCATTATCTGCATTCGAACATATGCTTACGCTAATTTACATTGCACTTGATTGTGTGGGTCTTAATGGAAATATAGAAATAGAATGCTGTGTCTATATTCTTTAAAGGTGATGTATGTAAGTTTTGGACATGCAATATTTTTACATAACTTCCAAGTTAACAATGCTACAGTCTGTTATTCTCCTTTGAAAATATGAAAATATGCCGTCTGTTTTGGTCTGTGTAACCCGCCCACTGCCAGTTAACCCAATTGTATTTCAGCACCCGGGTTGCCAGATGGTGAAAAACACAGCGTATTTCATTTCAATCATGGAAGCTGCTGAGGAAGGTGCAACTCATTCCATAAACGTATTCATTCTAAGATTAAAAGTTTTTTAAATTAAAAGTTTCAAATATTTCTGTATTTTCAAATTTGTCTCAGACGACCAAATTGAAGGCCAAAAAAAGCCATGTGAGCTGGACTTCAAAACTAAATAGCCTCGTTTAGTAAATCTGGCCCTACAACTTGTGAAAGTGTTTAATTAAGACTATATCTCCTAGAGTTTGTAATAAAATATTTATGCTTTGAAAACATTCTGCATAGCATTTGCATATTAACTCTACAGAATGCAAATCTTGCTGATTATTTCAACATCTTCATATGGATGCCATTCAAATAAGAAATGCCTCACACTGGGTACCAGCTCATGTCTCAGTCCTGCACTAATGACAGCCAGATTCCCAACGCTGACTTCAGAAATACGTTTTTGGACGCACCTCGAGTGCCTTTAGGACAGGGCCGCTCCACCGTGGCTCCGCGGTGTGTCTGAGGCCAGGAGATGCCTCTTCGCTCCGTCCCGTCACAGAAGCGTCTGCTGGAGGGCGGCGGGCTGACGACGCTGGGGTCCGGCGGTGGGCCGGGGCGGTCCACGGCTGCAGGGTCCGGTGTGACGCTGATGTTGAGCGCAGGTCTCTGGGTGATGCTGAGAGCAGTGGTCCTGATGGGAGCTGTGGATCTTCTGGGCTGCAGTGTTGATGTAATATCATCAGAGACCGTCGGTACTGTGGGAACCAGAGAGAGATCGCTTAGACAGACAGACAAGACACTTCAACTTGATATCAACACAGACACAGTTTGATACGTAAACCCTCACAGGTGGTCACAAGAGACCGGGTCATTAAAGTCAACTACAACTAAACTATAAAAAGTTTTTCCCACTATAAACTAGCATGCATATTACTATCATATTGGCAGTTTATTAGTACTTAATGCATGACCATAGTGTAGATCTTTTCCAATCCAATAAACCAAAATAAATATAACAAATGCCTTACTAACATTTAATAAGCAACAAATATTGAGTTTTTTTTAATTAAATCAAAAGTCATAATTAATGGCTAGTTACATTTTGATTTATTAATAAATAATAATAAATTAATAAATGAATCTTTTGTTCACCAAAAAATTTAAATTAACAACAAAAAATAGATAACCAAAAAATACTAAAAAACTAATAAATAAAAATATAAAGGTTTTCAAAATATATTTCAAAATTAACAATTTTAATAAACAAAACTTAAACTGAAATTTATATTAAACTGAAAATATAAAATATGAATAGATAAGTATATAAACATTGCTGCTACATGTTAGGCTAGTATGTGTTTTGGTAAATAAAATTGCTTTAATTTCTTATTCTTTTTAAATATTTTATTTATTTACTAAATACTTATTTATTCATTAATTTATACCAAAATATCGTAAAAATGCATAATATTGTGAGCTGATTGGATCATTTCCCCTCGTAATGTTCTCCATGTGTAGGCTTTGGTCTCCAACACAACCCAAAGACACACAGGTGAAATAGAGATGATAGATTGCCCGTAGACGTGTGTGTGTGTGTGTGTGTGTGAACCCTGTGATGGACTTATCCCAGACTGTTTCTCTGCCTTCAGCGCAGGACTCCCACAACCCCATACTGGATAAACAGCAAGAACGATGAACGGAGAGATAGATTACACTGTCTTGCCGTGTATTTAATCTGTAAGGACCCAAAGGAGTGCAAGTTCGGATTTAAACATTATCCAGGAGTGATTCTGAACCGCTCTCATGTATAAATGTGTGAGTGTTTTTGAAGCCTCCTCTGTGTTTGTGAGCTCCTGTATCAGACAGATCAGCGCCTGCATGGAAATCATCCATAATAATGAATATCACCAGATATGAATGTGCTCAGAATCAAATATTTCTTTCATTGCAGACACTGCCAGAGCCTAAAGAAAACCATTGGCAGATGGTGCAAAAGTCCCGCCCTTCACGTGTCTGTCACGTCACGCATATAAAGACACTGCGCACCATCTTGTTCTCTCTGAGATACAAGGACAAGCACGTTTTGGATGCTCCCTTGTCTTTTCAGTGAAGCCATGATTAAAGACTCGGAGATGTTCAGCCCGAAAGAGGACGGCTTTCAGAGAAGCAGAGCTAAACACATACAGCACCTGACAAAACATTTGGATATCTAAGTCTCTTCTGATCACCAGAGCTGCCTGAAACATCATTACAATTCTAAAATAACTGTTTTCTATGTGAATGTGTTGTCATATGTAATTCATCACTGTGATCAAAGCTGAGCATTTTAGCATCCAGTCATATGATCCTTCAGAAATCATCCAAATACACAAATTTCTGATTATTATTAATGTTATACAAAACAACTGTGCTTCCCGATATTTATGCAGAAGCCACGATATGCTGCCAACTGAATAGAAAATAATACTTTTATTTAGCAAATATCCATTAAGAGCGACAGTAAAAGCGTTTATAATGTTACAAAGGGTTCCATTTCAAATAAACTATTGTTTTAAAATCATGCATAAATAAATAAATGTTTCCACAAGATATCTGGCTGCAAAAACATTTTTAAATAATAATAATCATCATCATTAAAGAGATTAATTGAGCAGCAAATCTGCATATCAGAATGATTTCTTAAAAGATCACCGAAGACCGGAGTAATGATGCTGAAAATTCAGCTTTGATCATAAAAATAAATTAAATAGAAAAATATATTCAAACAGAAAATACGTATTTCAAGTCAGAATAATATTTTACATTTTTGATCAAATAAATGTAGAGCGGAAGACACTTCATTAAAAGCATTTAAAAAACTATAATGTTTCCAACCATGGACAAGTGTAGGAAAAACAAATCACTGAGCATTTAAGAAATATTGTCCTCAACAACATGCAAACAATACATATCTGTTAACATGTTAAATAGATGTGCTCCAGGGCTTCGTTCCCCTTCATCAGGAGAAATAACATTGCAATATTGAGTAGATTCAGTGCTCGTTCTGTACGATGAGTCCTGATGAATGCTAATGAAGAAGCTGAACTGCTGCTTATCATTCTATTTGCAACATTATAATGTAATCACAATAACAAAATCAACCACAGGCCTCTGAGCCCAAGGTTTCAGCTTGTGTGTGTGCGCCAAATCAAACATCCAAAAGCTTTAACGCTGAATAGATTTTAGAAAGCTGAGGGCAGAGGATAAAGTGTGCCTTGTACTAAATTTTAAGAACATTAACAGATGTTTCAAAGCACTTTCCATCATTTCGACAGATAAAATAAACAAGGTCAGGTCTAGTCTATTGTTTTTTTTTTTAACTTTAGCAACATCCCCACAGTGAATCACAGAAAAAAGGGATGCCAAGACACAAAACCAACAACGCTTGATCAAACTAAAAGCGCTCCTGCCAGTGATGTGCAGGTCACAACACAGAGAGCAAAACTATTAATATTTACTGACAGATTAAAACCCAACAAGATGGAAGATGTGCAACCCTTCACAACAAAGTGCTTGATAATGAATATTTGTAGTGAAAACTACTCTCCAAGTAACCTGCAACAAAATTATTTAAAAAATTGACTAAACTTGCAGGTTAATGTTAATTGCCACTTTGACAGACGTGCATGCTCCATTTTATCCATCAGTAAAATAAAGATGATAAGAAATGATACTGTAAAGCTTCTAACATATTTTGCTGTTGTTGTTGGAGTCTATGTTATTACTCAATATAAAAAAGCACTTTATTTTTAATCTTCATAATCTTTTATAATTGACTCAAAATTCAGTAAAAGACAGACTAATCTGTGCTTTATAAAAAACATACCTTGATTAAAGATGATGCTATTGACCAATGCTTTTATATTTATTAAAAGCAAATTACACAAGTAGTCAGGTCTGGTTTTCACTGGGAATCAAACACATGATCTTAACGAATAACCAGTTAAATAATAATAAATAAAGACATTACAGACATGACTAACTCAATATAGCTTCAAAACACACAAGTCAATAGTGTGTAATAAAGAAGAACTAATAAACACCAGAGTGCTGTAGAGGACATATTTAATAAAAGCTACTAAAGCTTTCCAGACAAGAGCAGTAAGTCATTTTTTTCCTCAGTTTTATTGCCGTTTGATTATTATTGATGACATTACAGACAGCGGCAAGTCTAATAGGCTCCATTTACTACACTAATGCACTAATGATCTATTTTGACACATCAGTAATTTTGTCCCATCTGTTTACAATCCCGCAAGACATAACTGACTGTTTACATTCATTTTGCACTAGGCCTATACAAACACTGAGAATGCAAATGTGTTTTTCCTGCTGCATGAAGTTACTGTGAGTGTCCATCAGAAAACATGTTCAAGTGAGTGTTTGAAAGCAGTCAAATTATACTTAGTATTAATAATGAGCACTGATAGTTAGCATTGCTTGCAATAATCACAGACTTTAATGATTATTGTGCACCATACTGGAGAAACATAACAAATATATATTTTCTTTTTCATAAAATGCATCAAAAAATACATGGGCGTACAATCCCAAATGTTTTCATTATTGGAGTGTTTCTAAAATTATGAACTGGAAGATTTTAGAAACATTTTACAGCATTAAATGGCACCCATGTGTGGTAACTGATCAGACCATGAGTATTTCTAAAACAGTCTCACATTAACAATTAAAAAAAAATTACTACAAAAAGCATATTTAAGTACATGTATAATTCACAAAACTAAAACTTCATGCATGTGTGGTTTACGCTGTAAGTGACAAAAATTACGTTACATGTATTTACTACTACAATAACAATAAATGATCCATAATTGCATACAAGTAACCCGAATCCTAACCATATAGTAAGTAGACGTAGTTAATTAATATTACTCAGTATTTAAATGTAGACTTACACAGTAACAAGAACACCGTAAAATAAAGTGCAATAAAAAAAGAAGAATTGAAGACAATCAATGCTTTATGGATCATTTACAGTACTGCTGTAGTGTGAAAAATATGTAATGCACATAATCCATAAAACGTAACAGTAATCTGATTATGAACATTTTAAAAGGCATTATTAATTCCAAGTACTTCATTTTGGTAATCTGATGATATAATCCAGATTACATGTAATTATTATCCAGTACTGCCTGTCAGTCCCCGTGGTTGATGTATGGAGTATATACTGCATTAAAGACCCCCTACATAGTGGATTTGGGCAGGAAACAGTCCTGTAATAGAATGTAAATTAGCAGTGGTGATCGGGCTCAGTACTACTGATGCTGCAGAACGACACTATTGCTAGTGATTTTTACTTTAGCATTGATCTGGTAATAAAGTAGCAGTCCTTCTGAAGACTACAGCACTAAATGTGGATGTGGGACTAGATTATATGTCAGCTGAGGGGAACAACGCTTGCTTGTATTGGCTTTCACACATTTAATCTTCTTTCTCTGTGGGAATATAATGCAACTGGATGAAATGAAATCCAAAAGAATCATTGCATTACAGTATTAAGATGATACCGCGGAGAGACTATTCTGGAAATGTGTACACAAAACTGGCTTTGAGGAAGATTTTGTCCTCCTTCTGTTTTGCTGTGAACCCTTGCTTTAAACCACCGAACTAGAATAAGAAATACTGTGATGTCTGTCAACACTATCCTATCAAACATCATATAGATTGTAAAATCTTGTTAATTACTTATAAAGCCCTGAATGGCTTAGCTCCTCAGTACTTGAGCGAGCTCTTATCACATTATA
>JAUMHI010000034.1:1196383-1228167 GCA_032359435.1 Enteromius unitaeniatus
TAATCAAATCCGTTAAAGGATTGTTAGGCTGCATTAATTAGATCAGCTGGAACCGGGAACACTCCCCTTAACACACGGTGTACTCGTTACATCGTAAAAAGAATGGCCTCTACCCTAATATTAGTCTGTCTCTCTTTTATTCTGTTCCTCAGTCCGTATCCAGATCAGATGGTGTATCAGCACAAAGAGATGATCTGTCCACGGAGCTCATCTAGGTGTTCTTGTCTCCAATGAAGATCGCCGGATTATTGTGTTTTAAATGAAATTACATTTGTAAAATATTAAGTTAACTTAAGCCATTTGTGTTGGGCCTGCACAACTCATTTACTTTGAAACTTGGCAGTGGATTTCTAGTTCCCAGCATGCTTTGCATATGGATAGATCAGGAGAATAAATGTTGAAATTAAATTGTGTTTTTAGTAAAGGTAAAGACCTTTTAAAGTTCGCTGTTCAGTTATATTTGCCTTTTTAAAGAGTTTATGTTTAAGTTGATTTTTTAGGTTACCATAATGGTGAAGTGTAGACCTTGTTGTTAAGCTGCGTGCTAACGCCAGTGATGAGGCCATTTTTAATCAATCACTATATGTGTACTGAAGATGTACAGGATATGTTTAGCATGTGATCAAGTGTTAAATGTCCGTTACGTTACGTTTATTTATGTTCCGTTTATTTATGTTCCGTTTATTTAATTATGTTCAGGGTTCAGCATGAATTTTAGTCATCAGTACAATTAACCTACTTTAAGTTCAAATAAATCAGATCAAATGAATGGAAATGTGTGAGTTTGTGTCAGTTTTATTAGGTTAGATCAACAAGCTAGTCATTTAATGAATACTATTTATACTAGTCTAGTACAATGCACTAATTAGGCTATTTAACAGAACTGCAACACTGTAAACTCTGAAGGTGCATAATTCAATAAATATTCAGAAATAAGAGCAATTACACATAACTAATATTTTATAGTACTATACATCTAAATCAAATTATGATTCAGATTATGATTCAGTCTGAGCAGACAACACCCAAAAAGAAAGAGGACTCTGAAAACTGATAAAACAACAGGAAAGTGGGTTCTTCTTATGGTTGATTGAGACATTACAGTATTTGCCATCTCTGATGTTAGCAGTCACGGCATATTTAAACAGGTTCACTGACAATTAATGTGAAAAATTAATTTGTTGACAGCTCAATCAAGTTCACACTGAACAAATGTGAAGGCTGAATTTGAGCAATATTGTTCCTAAAATAGCAAACTAGATTTGAAATGAAGCATAGTAGAGTGAAAACTATGTCAAATGTACTCAGACAGTACACTATTACTGGTGGATTTGCATCTGTGACTGATTTTTCAGCCAATATTGCGCAGAAACCCTTGTGGTATGGAAGCAGTTCAGATTGCAATGGTTTTCTAATGCGGTGCTTTTTTTTGGATGTTGTAGATGTCTTAACCTAATCCTTCAGTTAGTTCATGCTCCAAATACTTTTTACTGTTGTCCCAGTGCTGCAGTACTTAGTGCTGTGTTTTTTACTAATTACTACTAACTAAATTGAGTGCAAATTTTCGTGATGGGGTTGGTTGCAATAAAAGTCTAAATCTCTTAAATCTCAGTCGTGGTCTCAGTCTTATTCACTCTTTCAATTCACTCGTTTGTTCAGTTTTTAACCATTCAAATTCTTACTTTTCAGTCCCATACTCCAGCTGTGACCGCTGCGCAGAGGAATAACACTTTTGTATTACTAAACTGGAGAAACAAACTCTTACAACCCACATCTCCAATAAACAACAACTCAGAAACGTCAGAGGTAATTAAACAGAGCTTAAACGGTGCTTCGTATTATTTAAATTCTCATATCTAACATGTGACTGTGAACGCCAACAAGAATAATAAAATGCTGTGCAAGTAACTTCATGGACACATACTTTCCAGACAGTCATAATTTAACACATTTACCTCAAATATAGGTTCAAGTTTGATTTAAAAAAAAAAAAATGGAAATACTTCACCTTAATAGTTTTTAACCTGTGCACATCTCAAAAAACATTGGAAATGTTAAGCGTGCTGGTATATTTTCCCATATAGTTACCGCAACGGTTTCAACATTCTCAATTCCGTCAAAAAAAAAAAACACTGGCTGACATAAACCTTCTTTTTTTTAATGCCAAATATCGGCCGATATATCGGCCTTGTCAATATATCGGTCAACCTCTAATGTACATAGTAGCATCCCTAAACTGCAAAAAGAAAATTACAAAATATTTAAACAACAAGTTTTGATGAAAACAAGATCTTCTATTTCATTTTCATTTACATTCGCCCTATTGCAATTTTTAAATGCATGCAGAGTGTAACACAGCTCTAAGTGTACGAAAAGAACACGTTTTAAATCTGAAAGCTCTTAAAAGTTCTTTAAACCTGTAAATTTATTGTCTCTCAAAAGAAAGAATCGACTCTGAATCATTCAAACAAGTCATTTTTAAAAATGATTCCCAAGCATAATTTGATCAGATGGGCTGAAGGAAAGTGCAAATTCACTCTCTGACTGTAGGTGGCACTTGGCACAAGGAAGTGTTGTGCTTATATAACACTACTAAGCAACATACGAAGGTAAGATAAAGAAAATCCAATTGAAAGTATACTGTCTTTGTGAAACACCATTTAATTCTTAACCTCAGCATCCCTGCAGCAACCGCGCTCACCTTGTGTCCACTCAAATGTTCTTTGGCGAAGTGGAAAACAAAGAGTGCGAACGAGTGAAAGAAAATAAATACGGAGGTAAACTGCTTGTCAATGGCTGAGCCTGCCTCGTTGCTATATTTTGACATCTCCTGGCTCATACCTCTACAATTTTCTTTTTATTATGCCAGGCAATTTCACCGCCTGGCAGGAGGAGGAATCAGAGTATTGTCCATCAGAGCTTTCAGGAAAAGTAGCCTCAATTAGCTGTCATTTCAGTCAGTGTCACTGAAATCACCCTCAGCGGAGAAATCAGAACACAGGGACGTATAGCCTATCAAAGACGAGAGCACTCAACAGCTCACAACGATTAAGAATAACATGACTCCAGAGAGAAGAGCAATCCTGAATGGTCTGCTGAGAAATTGGGATATCAAGAGGAAAAGTGGTGCGATTGCTAAACAAATCTGTCACATAATTGATGCCGACTTGTGCTTATTACTGCTCTGGATGCTTCACTGAATGAAACCTGAAGAAAAAAAAAGACTGGTTCCTTTCTATCAGGCTAAAAGCAGGAGTTGTCAAATGCAAATGTAGTCTTTGTCCAAAGTTTCCTCCAGCTGGAGTTTTCTGCTGGTTGCCATTTGGAGGTGGGTTTATTACACGCTGGTGGTGTTAAAACAGTAATTTGGGATCAGCATGTGTTTGTGCTGTCTGGGGAGCACAAAAGTGCCAATTCGTGGGTGCTTCCAAGATCTCAATGTCTAAAAAATAGCATTGCATCAAACCCCAAGAAAAACCCAAGTGTGCAGAAGTGATTCTACTGGTGATTGTGTGTTGCATTAAAATGCATGTTGGTGTGAATGACCCCAGCTTTGAGCAAATATCGAAAACTTCAGTCACATTTACTGTACACTTACAATCAATAGTTTCTAGCCTGGCATTTTCTAGTCCATGCGGCTCATGAGAACCCTCGAGGGAGAGTTTATCTGTAGGGTTTCAGCTCCGCTATTGATTAAATGACTGAATATCGGTTTCCATTGTTGACTGAGAGTCAAATTCCCTGACATCTCTAGCAGTAATGTGTGACTGAGACGGACGAGGACTCTATCAGGTCATCTGAGGGAAAAGACACTTCCAGTTTAGGGTTTTAGCCCATCTAGAAACTTCCTTTAATAACCACTGACAATCACAGATGTTAAGAAATTAATAATTCATAAGCACGTGTCCGATCTTTTCTACCATTTTATGAACTATGTAGAGCTCCCTCTAATAATATGAAGAGTCTTAGTTGGCTAAAACTGTACTATGCGGGATGTGGTTGCGCAAAAAAAAAAAAAAAAAAAAAAGTCTGTGTCCATGAAGGACAGATCATTAACGCTCTATTGATAATTACAGTATATCGAGCAGGAAATTCAAACTTATTCATCAAGTATATCCTATTAAATTTAATTCATTCAGTGAACATGAATAGGCTATACAGTATATATATATATAATGTCCCCTAGTATATGCATTTAAGCTATTATATAAATATAAACAAGTGAATAGTCAACTGATGGCTTACATTAATGATTATTAGTTGACTAGAAAAATCTTTAATCAAGGCAGCCCTATCAAATAAGCAGTTTATAATGAAAGTCACACAAGTAGCTTCAAATCTCTAATTCTGAGAATGAGCGACTGCAATAGCAATACTTAAAGACCAACAATTTAACTTAATTAATCTTCTTTCTAACTGACTAAAGTACTGGTCTTGTCCTACTTATACAAAGGAGTCTAGAGCCTGCCAGATCCAGCCCAGATTAATGTTGCTGTCCAACGTCTACAAACGGAAACCTGTGCCAAGCAACCAATGGGAAACGTTCAGCAGATTTAACATCTGCATCTCTTCAGCCGTTGATAACAGAACACATACTGCAGAGATAACCTGCTTCTGCTTCTGAATCTACCTGCACTTTACCATTCAATCTTAATGGACCTTAAAAGCACTTGCACTATAATTTTACAGTTCAATAGTTACAGTAATGTAACCACTTAATTGCTGACATTACATTTGGAATATACTGCCAGACAGTGTGGGGGGTAATGCATTAAAATGTGCGCATTCAGATGACTTTTTTCAAGTAACTTGTAAAGCACCATGCATTCATTTGACATTTTCAGGAAAATATTGCTTTGTCAGGTAAGCAACACAAGTTATTTCGTTTTTTGGTTTAAGGAACAGTAGCACAGCTGAAAGGTTTGTTTGAGCTGTGCTCCCTCTACTGTACAGATGTGAATTTACATTTTCCTTCACCCTGAGAGGCTTATTTATTTCACTTTCGGCACCAGCGCAAACCGCCTTCTGGTGTTAAAAATAGCAAAGTAAAATGTCAGGTTTTACTAAAGAGGTGCAGTGATGAATTAGCGCTGACACAAAATTTAATGAGAGTAAATAAAAAATGAATCACGCAACGCATACAATTACTGGCATTCGCGCTATTATTTAATGCCTAAAAAGCATATCATAATCTATTTTGCACTTGAAATGGCTGCAATTATTACTAGTAGGAAGAGTGTATTAATTTATTTTGAATGCCAGAAGAACACATTATCATTCACCAAGACATGTTATTTTTAATTTGCTTCAGGAAATAAAAGACGACTTGGAACCCTTTACTAGGAGTCACATAATACCAGCTCTATCAAAACTTTTAGCAAACCATCCTCTGGTTCTTTTCAACGTACTGTGGCTCCTTTTTCTTTATTTAAGTAATTGAGACATTGTGTCTGTGTTCTTTAATTTGCACATTGTTCGTAACTCACACACAGAAACGTTTAGGCCTATCTCGCACTAATTTGCTTTTACATTTGCAAAAAATTATTTTACAAACAAACAAGCAAGCCCAGCCAAAGGTAATGGAAAAGTAAGTATGTAATTATTTAGCTGCTAATTTATTGAGTAACGCAACACTGTAATGCATTACTTTTAAAAGTAACCTTCCCTGACACCGCTGCCAGTTTTTATTCTCCATTATCCAACATCAGATGGAGCTTTTCGTTCCTTGCCACAGTTACCTATGGCTTCCACCACAGGACACTGAAGACATTATGCACTACGTCATGTGAAGTACTGTTTCATGTTTTTTAATTAATGCCTGCTTATGGTTGATGACAGTTTGCCATTGCGATGTGTGACGCTCGAGCCGCAAACCGTTTCAGGCGTTTCAGTCTGATTAATGAACTGGTTGATCAAGAGAAACACCTGTTTTGTAGAATCTCTTCAAAGATTTAAAGCTTCAGACCTCACACAGGCATTACGCTTCCACTTATCACCACAGACTAACAGGTGTCAAACGCTCCATTGCTAAACGACAGCATTAGCAGGTTGACTGGTGAGTCCCTGTGAATAGCCGCAGGCACATAAAAACCAGACAGATTGGTGCCCGAGTCAGAGACTCCATTTAGAAACGCTGATGTATGTGTGCTAAAGACCAAAGAGAGTGGAAATGCGGCTTATTAACTTTGGGACTGACACTGCCTCTAGGAATACACTGCGAATGTGAAGCAGGAGAATGAAAAGCAGGCAAACAGTGAGGAGGCGGAGGAGAAAGAAAAAAAAAACAAAACAGAACAATACTGCCTTTTTTCTTGCTCACTGTTCTCAGTTCTGTTTGCTGCGAATGCTTCGATTCAACTCAAAATGTGTTATGTTGAAACTCAGAACAAATGTCATTTCAGTGGTAGTTATAGTCTCTTTGTGCCTATAGGATTAAATATTTATCTTTTACACACAAGTTCTGAAGGACGAACCTCTGAAAAGTCCTAGCAATTATTGACTCATCGGATTCTGGATTTGTACCTTTTTAAAGAAAAAGAAACGGTCAGTGCGCATTACTTAAAATCACTTTAAATTGTCAAAATGAGAAGTTAAGTGTCAGGATTTAATGCATTTTATTACATACTTAGTAGCTTCTATTACAAGAAAGAGCCATCAATGACAGTTTAAAAATGCAATTGGTTCCTTTTGACTTGCTCTCTTTTCTCGAAATAATGCTTCACCACTGACTCATGAGACTCTTTCACTCTGCACTTGCAACTCATTTGACATCTTAGCTTCAAATGCACTGATTATAACAATAAAAAAAACATGGTTTAACCACTGTGATGATGCATTTCCCCAGTTCCTTCTAGAAATATGTCTAATATATGAATGTATACTTCTAAGACTATACTTTTCGATACACTACCTTGGTATCAAACTACATTTAACACTTCTGCAAGTGTGTGTGTGTGTGTGTGTGTAACACAACCGCTGATGGTAAATTCGACATCTTTCTCTCATCAGACAGCTGTAATCAATCCTTCATGGAAAACGCTACCATGGAATTTTTCTGTTGGAGAAAACGGCAATGCAAAAAGTCTCCTGTTCATCATTATAGACGTTTATGCAACTATGACTTCCAAGAGAATCCCGTAAACGTCCAATAAAGACATGCTCCACCCGAAATGAACATTGTCTCATCATTTACTCATCCTCATGCCATCCCAGATTGTTTATGACTTTCCTTTCTTCTGTGGAACAGCAATGGAGTTTAATAAAAAAAATACTTAATTGTGAAAGTCTGCTTTAGCCATACCTCCCAAGTTGATAAATCAACGTTTTATGAGAAACAACAACACTAAATGCGTGACCGTAGTTTTATAGTTTAAAAACGTTCATATTTTACTCAAACTGACCTATTGTTTTGTTTCAGAAGATAATAGTTGTGTGGGTTTAGCTGGTCGGTTATAAATGGGTGTTGACCACTTCTTGAGCTGGTCAGGCAGTGAGAGCAGCTAAACGCAGCTAATGGGGTCGTATGGATTACCACCAGGTCTTTTTATGTGGTTTACATGAAACTTTAACTTTCAGGGATCCGTGTACTGACATTATATGGACAATCTCTGTTTGTGTTCCAACAGAAGAAAAAAAAGTAACATACATCTGGGTGGAGTCACATACATGTTTGGGTGGAGTATCCCTTTAAGGCCTGTCACGCCAAATGCGGAGTGAAAAATGAGGAAGCTAAATGGCAGATGAATGGTCTTTTCACACCAGAGTGGAACGAATATGCATCAGGTTGAAGGAAGCACTAAATTCCTGCCCGTACAACAGAGGGTGTAACACGAACCTTTCACCTGTGACATCAGAGCAGGACAGACTCTTACAGGAGCTGAAAAGGCTCATTGCCTTCTACCTGCTGGATTTTGTGGACTGGAATAATGCACTAATTGATGTAATGTACCCATTCAAATTCATATATATATATATATATATATATATATATATAAATATTATTTCATGGTCCACCTGTCATTAAAAATTGCACTCAGCTCAAACAATTTGTTTGGACAACCTAGACAGATTTGTTCACTCGTTCCTCAAAATAAATGAATACACTGGAATAGACTGGAATAACAGAAAAGACTAAATGACATATTAGACACACATTTGTTCCTCATTTAGCCCAATATTTTTCATCCGTCTTGATTCGAGCATTTTCATTTCTCTCTTCTCTCTCAAGACTTGCTCTCTAACATTATTACACAGATTTCATTATCAAACTAAATGTGTGAAATGACACATTTGAGATGATTTCTAGCTAGAAGCCGAACACAAACAAAATCTTACTGTGTACATGTTGACGAGTTTGAGAAAGCTCAATGGTCTATTGTGTTTCTCACTTCTTCACATTATAAATCAGACGTGCTTCATATCGCTCCTCGTGGAATAATACGAATTGTAAAGGAGGATTATTACGAAGGATTTAACACTCTCTGCTCCCCGGCTTGCGCTAGCATTTCAGGGTGTTGTTACAGCAGTTAAAGAGCACAACGGTGTCCATGGTACTCTTTTAAAAGCTACAAACTGTGCTAACATGTAATTACCCAAAGTACAACTCACAGTCGAGGCTTAATACGCAGCTCATAAAGCCTGGTAATGAGATTTCTGCGTTTGAGCATCTCGCGTCATCAGTTTCGGATGGTGTAAATTCTACAGATGCTTTGCGGGCAGGTATTGCTTTGGGGCTTCACTGCGTTCCCTGTGAATATTAATTTTATCTCTGCGCTCAGAGATTTCATATCCGCTAAAGAGACACTATTTACATATTCTATCTAAGAAAAATGTGCTATTGCAATCAAGATTGAGAACTGAAATATAACAGTATTGATATATATTGAGCGGTTGGAGAAGTATTGTACAAGTAACACTAAATTATCTGCGCTTTGTGTATGTTCAGCTCCAGCTCACTGATGTAAAGCTATGCTACTGTGAACAGGAATGTCTAATTATACTTTCATTAACACAGCAGACGTCCTAGTTTAAGCTCTGGTTTTATAACACTAGTGATGGAAATTAACATTCCCATTAAGGGACGATTTTTACCCCTTAAACTGATTTCCAGGGGCATTTTACCTTTATAATGTTTTTTTTTTTTTAAATAACCTTATTAATGTATCCGTCATTTGTCAGTTTTTTACATTTAATTTAATTCAATTAAAATAATAAAACTCTATAGGGCAGCTACCAATCAAATCAAATCAGCATCAACAATAGCCATCCGTGTACTGCAAAGACGGCACAGAAGCAGCATTTAGACACTCCGAGGTAGAATAAATCAACATTAACAGAACATCAGGGATCATCATAAAATAAAAAAGCAATTAAAGTCAAGGTGAGTCACTATCCATGAATCCTTCACTTGATTGTTTAACATCTTACTTTATTCATCAATCAGATTTATATTTAGCAAATTAAGAGTAGCAAAATTAGAGATCAACTAAAAGAAAGTTGATTATTGTGAAGGGTATCAATATATCTCAAGTATCATCTCTCAGATTGTGTTTTTCAGATTTCAGACACTCGATTTCTATTTCAGCTCAAGGTCTCTTTGTTTTGACCAAGGGTGATGTCCCAGAGGACACTAGAGATGTGTATAACCATGTTAAACGTCAGCTCACTAACTAACTTAAAATTCTACACAACAACACTATTACTGTAGCAACCACCAGGTCAACCACTCCACAACCAAAAACGGGATATAGCAGCTGGACAAATGTTTAAAGACATGATGTAAACATGCAAGAATGAACGAAGCAAGGCTGGAATTTCCTGTGAAATTCGAGCCAATAGCTCAATTTAAATCAATACTGCAGACAGGCAACAACAACCCAAAAACTCAACAAAACCACGGGTTTCTCAACGGCAATTCAAAACCACCCCATATTTGCTGCGCTGCTCTCATCACCCACTAGCGGCAATTATAATAATTCAGATCTTAATTACATTTACATGTGACTGCCAGAGTGAAAATAGTCATGCATGGTGGGCCAGTTAAAATTTGGTGTGTCGGCTTAATTGTGGCTTGAAGGGGGGAAAAGAGGATCTTGGAATTTCAAAGCTCGACCTTTGCATGCACACGGCTGAGGACAGAGGACAGCGGACAGAAATGGAAACAATCAGATCTAGTCAAAAGAGGCAGTGCTGCTAAAGCACAGCAGGCAGCAGTGCTGCCATTTACCATCTTTTACCGTCGAGTTATTTTTGTGCCACAACTTTGCACACACAAGGGGATATTTTGAGCGCACAAGAAGTACTTTACAGACATGGTAACTCAGTTTTAAGCATTAAACTCTAACAGAATATCTGCTGACGTCCACATCTGAACAAAATTCTGAGATCTCTGTGACTGCAGTACATGCAGCTGGCTTTCTCTCCTCTTATACTCTGTGTGCTCAGAGCTTTCTCTTCTCACATGCTCAACGGCGCATAGCTTTTGCACCAGATTTTCAGCCTATGAGAGATGAGGGAGAAATATTGATGACTGGGTACATTTTTTAGAAACAAAGTGTCACATTGCCCTTTTCTGCAAAAAGATACATGGTTTCAAAATACAATAAATCTTTGCACGTGCACGCCTTTTTGCACATAAAATACACTCTGGCATTCACAGGGTATTGGCACAAAAATAATAACAATGGGGTTCCGTTTAATTATTCTTCTTGCAAACAGAAGAATGTTTTCTAATGGCTCACAATCACAATTAATAGCTCTTGGTGACTGATCATTTCTCCTTTGAAAAGTAATTTCTCAAGCCAGCCTTGTTGTGAAGGAATCATACATGCACTTGGCCATGGAATGACTATTGTTTTATTATATTTCTATATTTTCTATATTTATTATAACTAGCTGAGACTATAGATTTTCTTAAGCAGGGTCAAAGCTAGGCTTAACACATACTTAGCATATGCAATTAGAGGTCTACACAGTGCAGCTAATGATAAATGCATTGAAACTGTAAATTTTTAGACATTGAGATTTATACATTATCTAAAAGCTGAATAAATAAGCTTTGTTAGGATAGGACAATATTTGGCCGAGATGCAACCAAAAAAATAAAAAAAAGGTACAAAAAAAAATAAACAAATAAAATCAAAATCACTTATGAAGATGAAGTTCTCAGCAAGGCATATTACTAATCGAAAATTAAGTTTTAATTTACTGTTGGAAATTTACAAAAAAAAATTAATGGAACATGATCTTTACGTAATATCCTAATGATTTTTGGCATAAAGGAAATAATTGTAATTTTGACCCATACAATGTATTTTTGGCTATTGCTATTATTGACTGGTTTCGTGGTTCAGGGTCACATATATGCCTTTTCCTTTACCAAATGATATTGAGATTTATTGGAAATCCCATTCCCTACGAAATTAATCAGATACCAACTGAAACAAGCTAATTGAGCTAATTTTCTCCTAGGCTTCTCAGATGCTTTTGTGAAACATGGCAATTGTAAAGATCCCCTTGCAGCTCCCGGTCAGAGATAAGGGCTGAGACTTACAGGGTTACGGAAAAAAACAGAAGCGAACATGACTGCAAAGACTCATCAGCCACTTGAGTCGAGCGAATGAGAGCCTTGCTTGGCTCACTGCCATAATATGGCTCAACAAGCGGTAGCTACGACAATCACACAAAACAATAATCCCATGCACTTCAGCTATTTTGGTTTAGAGGACTCTTTACAGCCCTCAGAATTAAAACTAAACCATCCATAGCAGCCTACGCTCTGCAGACAAATCGAGACCGTAATCAGTCTTACCTTCATCTGGATCGGGTGGCCCAAACTCCAGGTTGTACCGCAGAATGTAAAAATTATTCCACACGTATAGCTGGTTATCCCTCGGGTTGTAATCCACAGCTGCGATGTACTGATACTGGTTAGGGAAGAGGATATTGACAAACTCCCCTTGCCCCAGTTTGGTGTTATACACGTAGTCAATTTGGCTCTTACTGGCCTCGCTTTCGTTCTCCTCATAGGTGGAACGGACCACGTGAAGAATACCGCACACCATAAAGGCATTGGAGGCCGAGCGTTTGTCATAGACGGTCTCCCATGTGGCCTCAAAGCGTAGAGTATAGGGATTGAGTTGGCTGAGAACAATACGTCCGTTATTCTGTTCGGTAGCGTAGATAACCCAGAGTCCCCGTTCGTCTACCGCCAAATCAATGTCCGTTTTCCCACCCCAGCGATACGGCGAGGTATCGTGGTAGTTAGCATTGGCGACTATGGCCTCCCCACTTTTTATCCGAGTCCTCAAGTCAAACTTGACAATGTTTCTTGTGCGTTCCTTGTTGAAGAAGATGGCCCCATCATAGGCCACAAATCCGGTTCCATCAACTCGGTGAGGAAGTTTGTAGGTCGTCGTCAGTCGGCCGCTTCGCAAATCGTCAAGCGAGGCATACTCTATAAGCGTGTCGGTGCGGTACGGAGTCCACGGCATGAAGTACATCTTGTCCCCCGCCTGAAGGGGGTCTTTGCACCAAGCTCCAGACTGCTGTTCCGCCTCAAAGACAAATGCTGGATCTCTTACTGCTTTCAGAGTCCCAGGGCAAATAAAGACTGGGAAGAAAGGTCAAGATCTAGAGTTAGAAAATGAACCAGTAATGCACTTCAAAGACCTTCTACGCATACTTTAGGTCCAATTCTTTGGGTGTGTGCATGGATTTCAGAAGCTAATGTACCACATTTTCATTTTGGCAGTGTGATAACTGGTGTTGCGTGCATAGTCGAAAGAAAACGAGAGGTTAAGTGAGACTCTGTTTTGAGGTGGCCTTGCTCCCTGAGATCGTTCTCAAGCATGTTTAACAGACAAAGAGGGAAAAAGAGGACGGCAAAAAAGCCCTGTAAATGAAAAAAGATGAGAGATACAATGCTAATGGACAGATAGCATTCATTCATCTACGTTCGCGTTCTTTTACGTCAACAGTATGGGGAGGGTTTGTCGGATTGGTCGCAAAAGCCATACCTTTGAAAGTAAACACACATACATGGATTATGTCTGAGGAAAGAACCAAAGACACATGAGAGGCGGGAGGAAAGGGCACGGAGGTCGAGGGAACAGGATGACAATGCTGTTCAGGACAGATAGGATGAGAGCCAAAGGGAAGAGTCTTCGCTCATGTCACTGAGGAACGAATACGAGAGCGAGGCCTTGGCCAAATGCGCCCATCTTTGGTTGGTGTTGAACCGGTTGGAAATGCAAAGTCTGTGGTGAACAGCATATCACATGCAGATGGCTACAGACAGTCGGCCTCTCTCTCCCATCAATATCATTAAATATAGAATCCAAATAAAATTCAGCCAAAGTTCATTGTATGTGAACCAACTGTGTCAAGGAGCTTATCTTACTAGTGGTACTGAATAGAACGTTTACAAACAGGTTTACAAAACTGGTTTTCCCTGTGGTAAAAAAAAAAGTTCCCACTTTAGTCTCACCATTGGCTAAGTCAAGGTTGGGTTGGACTAGAAGAAATAAAGGAATAGTTCAACCAAAAATGACATTTCTGTTGTCATTTACTCACCATCGAGTAGTTTCAAACCTGTATGAATTTACTGAAGGAGGTATTTTGAAGAAAGCTTGTAACCAGGCTGTTTTGGTCATTTTTTTCTACCCTAGAAGTCAATGGTGACCCAAAACAGCCTGGTTACAAAATTTCTTCAAAATATCTTCCTTTGTGTTCGGCAGATCAAAGAAATTCATACAGGTTTTGAACTACTCAAGGGTGAGTAAATGATGACAGAATGTTCCTTTCAAAGTAATGTGTTTTTAACCCCACAGTGTTTGCACTTTGCAGGGAATCAAACAAAAGACAGCTTAATTATAATTGGCTGTGCACATTAAACTAAAGTATTTTAGCATAAAAAACAAATTACACGTATGACCTTGGAAAATGAATGATAATATTCAGCACAGACCATTGAAGATTTCTATTTAATGTTTAAAGTGCATAAAAAGAGGTTGGTTTTTAGCATTTTAACCACCAAGCCAACATTTTCTGGGCTTGGGTTGGATAGATCTTGTCCATCTTGGTATCATGTAGGCGATGGGGTGGCGGGGGGAGCAGTGGGAAGGGTTCGAAACCATACAACACAAAACAAGGAGCTGAGGACTGAGAGCCAGAGCAGTCATTTACCTTTTTGCTCCACTTCTATTTTGAGCCATGGAAAAACAAGAGAATGGAAAGAGCGTCAAGGGAGAGAAGAGATTAGAAGAGCCCCCCCAAAACTTTACATTTACATATACAGGCCAATACGTTTACGTCAAAGAAGAGACCATCCAATGGGAAAATTTACAGCATATGCAGAGGAAAAAAAAAACGTTCAATGTAAAATGCTTAGGGACAACACCTGTGTTACTGAGAATAAGGTTTAATTAATCATCTTGCTTTCAGTGGACACCTAGCAACAAAGAGAGAAGTTAGCGGTTAATGTGCAGGAGAAAGAAAAATGACAACATAAAGATATTTTAAAAATACACAAGAATACAAGGTTTTTTTTTAACCATTAATTGTCTAATATTCTATAATTCCATAAGACTGCAGTTGAACAACATTATCATCATGAACAATATACTGTCATGAAAACAAATAATACATGCAAATTAATGTATTAATAAACAATATTAAACCTTTAATTAAAATAACATTAAAAAAAACAATCTTTTAGACAATTTAAGACAATTTTAAAAAAAGGTGGCTTAAATGCTGGAAAGCAGGAGCGTAGGAACAATCTTGGATCATGAATATGAATTAAGCAGGAATGTTTGCACACTAAATTTCCTGAAAGAGAGAAGGATTAGTGCAGCAGTGGTCGTCTATTCAATCCACTGCCAAAGAAACAATCTGATTTGCAAGCAGGCTTCTGCTTGGTTTTTAAAGTTATCATTAAAACGAAATGGCAAGAAAAGAGAAATGAAGACTGCGGTCTGGAAGATTTTGAAACAAGCCTCACCAAGGCTGCATGTTTGTGATCAAAACGGCAGTAAAACACTAATATTACATTTAAAAGAACTTTCTATGTGAATATAATATGCTGATTTGCTGCTCAAGAAACATTCCTGATTATTATTATTATTATGTGTTGACAAATAGTTTTTGTGGAAACTGATACATTTTTAATCACAGGATACTTTGGTGTAATTCCAAAAGAGCAGCGCTTAACATCATAAATGCAGAAGAATTTACTCAGTTTTGATCAATTTAATGCATCCTTGTTGAACGAAAGTATTGCTGGTAAAGCTGAAAAAATGGTCACACTTCAGTTTGGAGACCAATTCTCTTATTAACTTTGACTTGTGCCTCAATATAATGGTAATTTGCTGATTATTAATAGTAAGGTAGTCGCTGCATTTGGGTATGGGTTTGGATTAAAGGATCTAGAATAAGGTTAATCAGAATAAGGCATTATTAATATGTGCTTTATAGGTATATGCTTATAAGCAACTAGTTAAGAGTGAGAATTGGTCCCTAACCTTAAAGTGTTGCTGAAAAATTGGATTTAAAGTAATTAGAGAAAGAAACATCTGATTTTCAGAAATAATCAGAGCTGACATTTTTGGCATATGGTCAGCACATACTGAAAATGGTCCTTCAACATCCATCTGAAAAACTAGAGGCTTTCAATACAGAGACAAACACAGGAAACAAAGACGTCTGAAGACGCATTTCATTCCTCAAGGACACAACGGCCATCAGCTGCAAAACTGGACAAAGAATCAGAAATCCAAAAGCTGAGCTGAAGATATTAAACAGAGTAAACACCTTTCTATTTACTCACTGACAGAGAAACAACGGCACGAAGCTAAATCTGAAACAGACAATGGCTCCGTTCCAAATCCTAATGAGCTGCTTACTGTATAGAGAGAGTATTTTAGGGCTTCATTGTTCCACTCAAAACATGCCAAATGTCTGTCTAAATCTACGGCAGCATTACATGGATAAAGCAGTCCCAGAATGCACTGCACTGGTTATTTATGTTTATATTTTGTATGTAATACATATACAAGCATATATTTATAAATATATAAATTTGGTAACATAACGTAAGAACGGGGACTGTTTAGAGCTGCAGCACATGAGGAGAGTCTGAAATCAATGCGTTTTCATTTAGGATGCTTCCTAAGAAGAGCAGCTCACTATGTTTTGGAACAGAGCTATGATATTAGGACAAGCTTAATGGGTATGTTATTACTTATTCAACATCAAACATGGGTCAAAGACGGAAAAGGAGGGTTCAAGAACCAACAAATTTAATATGGTGTTATTTTTATTTATTTATCTTGAATAGACTATCACACATTTTTACCATGATTTACTAAAGAAATGTGTGTAATCAGCGTAACAGTTATATAGCAAAAAACCAGGACAAAGATAAAATCATATTTACTGAATGATGTGCAGTAATACTCATTAAATGTCATTTAAAATCTTTTTTAATCATTTCCACTTTCCTTCAGTCCACTAGGTTTTACCCAGAGGTGTGTATATAAAATATAATCAAATTTAGTGTTCTCGTTTTTTTTTATCGAGTAAAGATCAGAATAAGTTTGTTGTTTTATTTGTATAAAAAAATCTGTTATGCTGAATGATAACAGAACATTCATTCACCCACATTTTGACAATTTATTTTCACAAACGTTATTTAAACATTAAAGCAGACACTTCCTTCTAATATGCTTTTGTGTCTAGAAAATCTTTTTTTGTAAACCTAATTTGATGCAGACACCAAAATGGGACGTATCATCTCTGACCCACATTCAGATGAAGTTTTAGGGTTATTATTATATATAAAAAAAAATAAAAATTCACAAGCACAATGTTATATGCCGTACCAAATTAAATATTACATCTACTATTACTTTGCAAAAAATTACAGGAAAATAAACGAGATAAAATTGTTACTTTTTGTTATTGTGTACTGTATTTGAAAGTAGTTGTAAAATCACTTACTGTATGGCACACATTCATACTGGACCTCAAGATACTTGTATGTCCCAGGACAGGGATCTGGAAAGACGTCCGAGCCAGTGATGACAACACACTGTGTCCGATTGTTACACCTGAAACAACAAACAACATCCAGTCAAATCAATTAATGGACAAAAGTTCTCGGTGACACTTTATTTTAAGGTGTCATAATACAGAGTAATTACTTACTTAGCATGTAACTAAGTTAGGGAACAGTTTGTAATTATGTAGATGTAACAGGCTGCTACTGTTACACATTTGTTACAGACCGAGTCTGTTACACAGCTGCTTCTGTAACTAAAAGATTATCACATATCAGTTGCTTTATACAATGTAATTATAAATGCAAGCACACAGACATAAGCTTAAAATAAAGTGCATCAAGATGTGCTTAAGTATAAGTATCTGTGTAACAGCCTCTGTGTGTAACATGTGTAACAGTAGCGGCTTGTTACATCTACATAATTACAAACTGTAATTACAGGTGGTTCCTGTAACTTAGTTACATGATAATTAGTAAAATAAAGTTTTACTTAGTAGCTAATTAGGGAATTACTCTGTATAATGACACCTTAAAATAAAGTGTTACCAACTTCTCAGAGAATTGTTCACTTAAAGGGACAGTTACCAAAAAATGTAAATTCAGTCATTTACCGTTTTGAAGAGATTTTAAAGAATGCAAGTAATCAAATAATTTAGTTTTTTTTTTTTTGGAACAAACAACATTTTTCATACCCATATTCTCCAAAATATCTTCTTCAACAGAGTTTTAACTTCACATTTGCACCTTACATGACCTCCTCCCGCACTTCCAGATAAATTATGTGTCCATCGAGCTTATGAATATTTGCTTCCACATGAAGACGTCTTGTATCATTTTTGTTAATTGCACCTTCCTTGCATCATGTTCTGCATGCTCTGAGTTAACGCATGCTTACACATCCTCGTGTTAACCACAAGACACTTCGGCTTTAGGCTTTAGGAGCAAAAATTAATTAATTAAGAAAAAAACCATTAATTCTAACTCAAGGCCAACTGCAAGTTATTCTAACAGTGAATATAAAAGAGAAAAGAAAGAATAGTGCAGAAAACCCTAAAGGACTTTCAAATCCCCCAGCAGTGAATATAAATACTACTTGCGAGTTTTCTCTGTGGTGTCGTTCATAGGTAACGCTAAATGATGACTGAATTTTCATTTTTGGCTGAACCAATGCCATGCTGTTTTCTGTAGTTAACTCAGAATGACTGAATGAGGAGAGTTGCCAGCTGAACCCCTGGCAGCTGAATAATGGATAGTCAACTTCCAGTTTTTGGGCTTTTCACACTGTGTTTAACCTTGGGTTATTGTCTCTTTAAACCCTGATAGCTCCGGAGCAGGGTTAGCACCAGGGTTGCCAAGTCTGTGGTTTAACCGTGGAATTGGGCTACTTTTAAACTGTTTCTGCTGGCTATATCTTTTCTCCCTTGTAGGCTAAAAGTTTGACATATTGCATAAAATTGCATAGAAATGTTCGTATTGAAATCTTTTACTCTTTTTAAATTCTACCAATGATAAAGCTGTGCTGGATCTGCTTTTGTGCAGGAGAAATGCCACTAGCAGAACTTCCTTGTGAACATACAGTTTTTTTATGATTATGAATAGTTTGTACAGTGATTTTCAAGTTAAAATTGTGTGCACTGCATAACAGTAATTGTTAAGAAAAAATTAGGTTTTGATATTTGGACTTGAGTCATTAGTCATTGAGTCATTGAGTCACCTAAGTTAGCAAAGCAATAGAGTGTGTAACAACGCAGTGTTAGAATACAACGGAAATAAACGTTACTTCGCGACAAACAACCACTAAGCCTCATTAAAAGCTCACATACTTTGTACAGTTACTGAATGTATATCTGAATAATCCACGTGTCAAACTGTGGTTGAAAACACAATTTTTGAAGGGAGGAACATACTTTTTAACCCTCATGATGCATCTGTATATCTGTTTTTTGAGCCTATTTTATAAAAATCACAACATAATATATTTTACAATTTAAAATATATTGTATCAAAACAGCAACTCCTCATTAATGATTTAATGTGAAGATTTTTTTTTTTATTATTAATAATAATAACCATGTTTTTACAGCATTTACTTTTTTAGTATTATTCTAAAACTGAGAAATTCTGAAAAATGCAAATTATTAATGATTTGCAAGATGCAATACACATGCAATAATATATTCACAACTGGATAATGTTTTGAGGGTCTATTTTGGGCTTTTTTCTAAGTTTTAAGAACTTTTATGCATCTCTTCCAGATCCAAACATACATTATGCTGGTCAATCTAATTGTTATATAGTCTAAAAACTGTCAAATCCATGGCCTATAAATATGGTTGGCTATGAAAATGATTTTAGAAGAACATTTACAGAATTGTGTGACATTGATTTAAATGTAGCGCAAATGTGTTAAACAGAGCTGTGAAAACTGTTCTCGATAGGTGAATTAACTGAAAGGTACATTCTCCATACAGCTGCCTTTGAAGGCCATGTATTGTGAAAACTACACAAATACATGTAGTAACCACAATATCTGGTTTGCTTTAGATGCTTTAGATTCTGACCAGTCTGCAGATATTTACTCTGAAGTAAATTACAGAAATGTAGGCCGTCCTGAAAGCCAAAGCATATGGTTGACTTTAAGGAAGGTCTTGAGTATTCCCTCGAATTCCAGTTTAACAGAGACAGAATGGAGCATGTCAAACCCTAATGAGGTTTGGACCAATTAAAGTGGACTAACACAGGTGGTGTGTGTTTATAAAAGAGCTCTGGAAGAATCTGAGCTGGAGTCCGCATGTGAAACCGTACAGAACCAGCAAACTAAACAAATCAAGCACACAGTATCTGCTGAGCGAACTTCAGTATCTGCAAGCGAAGAGGAAGCGAGGAAATAGCATCCACATTTGGACTAGAGGCAATGCTCGGCAAACAGTCTTTTACCTTTGAGATACGATTTTGTAGGCATCCGGGAGGTAGCAATTAATGTTCTCCATCTGGAAGGGGTCGGCGTCGCATATCTTGTCGTCTGTGCGGCCGTAGTTGGCGGTTTCGATCATGATGACATCACTCCCTGGGCAGCGCAGGTCGATGGGGTAACCCTCGCAGGACAGCTCCCTCCGCACCAGACCGAACGGCAGCGCTGCACGACTGAAGGCTGGAGGAGACACAGATCACAGATTCTGAAAATGACACTTTTGTAAACCTCGCTTTCGGTTTTAGTTCATATCCTTTAAAAAAAAATAAAAAATTTAATGATGATAAAAAATTTTAATGATAAAATTAAAAGATTATTCTATTTTTTAATCATGCAATGCTTTGACTTTTTTTTTTTAACCACACAAGCATTAAGTACTGGATATTTGTAATAAAATTATCAAATGGCTTCCATTTGAACTACAAGTCCAGATATTTTGATCTCTGCTCTGCCAGACATCACCTTCTTGCATGATGTAATAACTTGGTTTAGTGTAATTTCTAAAATTACAGGCTGCGCTTTTAGCATTCATTGTGTCTCCAGCTCCCGCAGTAATGTCATAATAATATTCTTAAATTGCATCAGCATGATTTCCCGAGTCCTGTATCAAGTAGATGGGTCAGCATATTTCTTTTGGTGCAGAAAAATCACAATTTACCATATAAACGTGTCAACAAAAATAGAGAGATGTTGTCTGATATCTGCTATTAATGCATGTCACCAGAAGAATAACTGAGAACACATTTGTGCATTTGCCCCCTATTACATCATGATTAGTTTTGCACCCTCGCAAAACCCACAATACTGTAAGATATGACTGTTATATGAGAAGCTATATGACCACATGGCTGGTCATTAATGCTGTGAAGCGTGGGAGGACAAATAATACTAACCAAAACATAAAGAGGCGTTTTCTGTCACCGTGCCATATTTGAGATATTAATACGAGGCTTTATAATGAGGTTTCTAGACCACATCATTTCAAATACGCAAGCAGAGACGTACAGTAAGTACAACATGAATCAAATTAGCTGTGGTTTACATTTGGACTGTTCTCTAACTGTGTGCCAAATATCATAACTTGTTACTGTATGATTCAATGAGCTGCCACAGACTTCAGATCAGGTTTCCTATCAGCTTGCAGAAACACAAGCCCTCTTCTAGCATTAAAAACTGCTGTCAAGATTTACTAAAGACACGCAGTGAGCACTTTGTAGAGGCTTCCCTTTCAGAAACAAAACTTAAACAGTGCATGCATTACAACAAACGCAATCATGTGTCATGTACAAACAAAACGCCTTCTGTGCTTGTTATAATGCATGCCCTGATGTAGCTGAACATCACAGTGCATGCAAAGTGCCAAAAGTCATTGTCAATCATCTGTCGATGTGCAATGACACACAGCATTCATGCCATCACACGCTCTGCTTCTATACTTCACATGTGAAGCAAACCTTGAACACTCAGCGAGTTAAGTTAAGTACTCTGAGCTTTCTCTGCGTATCTTTACTCGAGTATTTGTGAGTGGAAATGAATAGAGAACATAAATCCCCTACAGGATGAAATGTATTATTATTTATTTTCCAGAGAGATGCAGGCAAGAGGGTGGATGTGTGAGCCTGCTCCGGATTCGCTCCAGGATTTCTGTTTCTCTCTCGTCACATCCACATTCAGCAGGCAGAGAGTCAGTGAAGGCATGGCACAAACGGTCTAAAAACTAGTAGACTTGTGGGGTTTAAGCTACACTTTGCATGATTAGATCATTGTTCTTTTTTCATTGCGCAGCCCTAATTCAGGGTTTCTGCAGGTTTTATGAAACTTGAGAGTTTTTAAGACCTTCTTCAGACCAAGAACACAATTTAAGTAAAAAAGTTAAGAGACAGTACTAAGTACAATAAGTCTGAAACGCCTCAAAGCTTAAAATCACAGCTTTCAATAGATGATAGCCATTACATTTTAATTTATAAAAAACATTCTGATTATGTGCAAAAAAAGGTGCTGTTCTTCTTCAGTATTTCTGTCATTTTCAAACCTAATCAACAAATATCCATTTTTATTTTAAGCATAATTTAGTTTGAAGCATAAATTGTTTTTGCTTCTCAGGTAAATGTGTCTTGATTTACGCGGGAGGAAATATTGAGGAATTTTTTTACATAATTTAATATGATTAAATCTAATCTAATTTATCTTAATTTACTTTAATAATTGAATTCAATATAATATATATTCATGCAACCTTTAATGCTAGGACTTCCTGCTCTGAATTCTGATTGTTTAAGGCCTCAATTTGCGAAAATGAAAAATTAAGCTTTTTTTAAATTAAAGACCTTTTTAAAATAGATCTGCTAAAATTGTGTTGTGTGCTGGCGTCCTTATTTATGAAATCGTTTTTTTTTTTTTAAATAAAGACGACATATATAAAACAAATAAATAAAAATAAAACCGTTTTTAGTTGTAGTAAGGTTTAGCGTGCATCCTCTGAACATCCCGCTGTCCATGAGTGTCAAACAAACAGCATTAACATTAAGCATTTTTCAGTGATAACTAATGCACAAATGTTAACAAATGGAACATGAAAGCGTTTCCCCTGGATTTTATTGTAAGGGTTAACTTAAATGTCAAAAAATAACAATAATAATAAGAATTGAATTCATAAAAATTCATAAAATAAACAGTGCCCTTATATTTTCTGTCTTCAGTTACCCTTGGATAAACTTTATGATGATTGATAAATGTAAATTTGATCAACTACAATTTTTTTGCCAAACAAGCAGAGGTTTACCACATACATTTAAGAATAGTGAGCGACGGTTTTACAACTCCATTTCCCACAAAATTATATTTTAGCATTCTGTATTATTATTAATATAACTTTGCACTAACGCTGCAAATCCACCTATACTTTGCATTATTAAATTTAACTTAAACTAGTAAACATTATGCATGAGATATTTTAACGGCCATTTTCCAGAGAATGTGCTGGTATTTGGGAAAGATTCATGCATTGATGGCTATGCATGCATTTATTTCGCATCCAATATAACATGCAGAGATAACCATAAGTAAGCTGGCTGACTTGAGAGAGTACATTTTGTGAGCTCAGGGTTTGTTTTGCGAAATGACCAGCCGACTGTTCATCATCCCTGTCTAATGTGATGCATTTCTGACTAAAAGGATGATACTTACTGGAAAACGACATGGGCAAGACTGTGCCCTTTGTAATCTGGGTGTTATCCCGCATGCATGTGTCATCTCCCTGGCAGAGAACCTGACTTCATCTTGATAATGAGCTTCTGTTGTTCTTTGGAAAGCGTGCACAGATAAACAGGCTTTCGGTTGTCTATACTCTGCAGTCTGAAACATGTTGCCCCACTCACTGGCTCTCTAGAGTCCATATTTATTTCCACACACCGGCACAGTTTTTCAAACTCACCTTCTGCCAGCAGCAGTCGAGATTTACATCAAAGCTGGGAAGGGAGAGGGGAAGCAGTAACAGTCGCCTTAAACGAGTCTGCCAAAAGAGTGTGTGCGCCTCTTTATCTCACGCTTTCTTTTAACTTCACTCATGTTAAGGAGGAATCCGATGCCATAAATAATACATTACATGCAATGTTCCATGCATTGCCATGGCAACAGTTCTAGCTGGATTGTAATGGGCTGTGATCTGGTTCCATTGGACTTGACTTGGAATTTTATCAGGAATTCTGGTCAGTGGCTGGAAAAGTAGCTTTTCTTATGCATCTTCCTGGTGTTTGCTGTGGGCTCAAGCCAGCATAGCCAATATCATTGCACAATATACCCCTATTCTGCCGCTCAGCAGCACTTTATTTTTGCAGGTCAGACCTGTTGCAGTTATTTTTAAACATTTAATTTATTTTATTAATTACTTTATTTGTTTTGCAGGCAAGACATCTTGCAATTATTTTTAAACATTTAATTTATTTTATTAATTTGTTTATTTATTTTGCAGGTAAGACCTCAATGATTTATTTTATTATGTTTTTAGGGTCTCAAAGCAGCTCAGCTTTTCTTACTAACTCCAATTTTTTAGTTCGGTTTATGCATATCTATATATATCTGAAGAAAATATGTATAGACAATTACACACATTTATATAATTTATATATATATATATATACACACACACATGTACACACACCTGCATGCCATTAGACCATAAACAGGCAGGTCATTTTTGTTTGTTTTCCAGTTTTGTTACCATTTTCAACCATTTCTTTCTTTCCTTGTGGAAAGACCCCCGCTCAGCGCCCATGTGGGCAGAAAAGCAGTGAGTGTGAGGCCCATTTCCAGCAGGATTCCTGCCTGTCACCCTCCATTAATGCAAATTTGATTGGCCTTTGTGGCTTTAGGAACAGCAAACAGCTGCATGCAAATCCAACACACTCCCCCTCGACCGGCCTCCATTGTGTCCCGGACACCACGGGGGATTTCTCAGACAGAAAAATGGGTGGAGAGGAGAAAAGGATGGTGTCATCTTTAGAAAAGTATGAGAAGTCCCACAGTAGACCCAGCAGGGACTTCTTGAGCCTACTTGTCTTTTTTTGTGATTTTCTTCCCTTATTACTGGACTCCAAGTAGCTTCAGAAGAAAGGAAAAATGTGCAAACTGCTCTCAAGTGCCTATAATCCAATATACAGAGCAATGCAGGGCTTACGCTGTTGCACTGTATTTTCCAAAAGGATTTAAGATGTATTGGAAGGGCGTTAAGCTTCTTTTAAAACGCAATGTTTGTCGTCTTAAAGTTTTTTTTCTTCTGCCTCTAAATTTCGCTGCTGTTTGAGAAATTCTTACCATCAGAAAAAATGCACTTGTGCCAAAATGCACCACAAAACAAAAACAACAGTTTACCAAAAATTGCACACAATGATTCTGTGGCATCATCAAAAACTGCTCTGTTTATGTGGGCATCTATAAAAGCCCAAAACAGTGACAGTGACTCACATCCAAGGCATGAGTTTGGGTCGCGATCGTCCAATTTGGAGGTTGAAAACTGACATATGGGAAGTGTTTATGAAACTTTTTTTAGGAATTAATTATTCATTATTTTTGCAATTTCAACAACACTTAGATTTGCGATGCTAGCAGCATAGAAAAGATCTGACCTGTTGCTGACTTGATGATCTTCCGATCTGCATTATTTTAACATTGTTTACCATTGGAAAAACTTGCCTCTACTAGGGATGCACATTTTTGTATTGTTTTAATCTTAGTTGTAGTATAGCATTATAATACTATGCATTTTTTACTTTTTTATTTTAAAGGGGTCATCCGGTGCAACATGCACTTTTTCAAGCTGTTTGGACTGAAATGTGTGTTGGGAGTATGTACACAACCAACCTACAATGATAAAGATGCAATTTAATAAAAATAAGTTGCCCCTTCTGAAATCAAGCCATTCTCAAATGCATATCAGTGTGGTGTCACACGACAGAGGCCACTCCCACAATAGTTGATTGACAGCAGCGTGTCACACAGACTGAACTGGTGTCTTATCTCAGACTAAGTGAGCCTCGGAAAAGAGGGGCAGGGTCAGGGGAGCTCGTGAAGATTTAAAGGGGAAGTACACAGAACAGAGTGATTTCTAAAGAGCTGTTTTGACAGTTTTAAAAATGCTCATTTTCCCCTATCTTTGAGAAGTTTTAAAGCAATCTATATTACAAACTTTCCATTAACATCCTCAAGAATCATATTAGCTAGTGGAAAATATATGTATGACTCCTTTAAAGAAGAAACCAATCCAATGTATAATTCATTTTTGAGCTTTGATACTATAGAAAAGTGATATGAGTTGCTTTTAGCTTGTTGATTTTCATATAAAAATACAGTATGAAGTTGCTTTAAACAATGGTTTAAACATCATTCAATAAAAATTGTGATTTTAATTAAATCACAATTACAATTTCAAGTTAATAATCGAGAATTATGATTTGTCATAATCGTGCAACCCTAGTCTCTACATTTCTGCAGAACTCTAAAAATGTAACTATACATAGAATTCAGTAGTTTTCTGATTAAATGAACTTTAAATCCTTTACACACACATTACAATACTTTGTTATGACCTTTAACCCCTTTCACTACAGCGCAGTAGTTGTACACTAATGCATTTTGTTGTCTGCATCACATAACTAGCTCCATATGACATGGTAAAGTTGCTCACTAGCTCACCTGGTACAGTACAGAGCATCACAGTCTGGATTCAGAAGTAAATATTCTCCACTGGGAAATTCATTTTTAACTTTCACAGTATTTGCTTTTGTTGAATCCATCACTTTTAAATAACTGTATTTAAGAATGGAATTTGTGATAATTCCACCAATCAGAGTCTCACAGCCAGCAATGTTTGTCAAAAGAGATCTTTAGCTCCACCCACTCCCATGGGGCAGAGCAAATGAATGTCACATTTTGAATAATCCCTCTTATTTTTGGTTAAATTATTTGATTCGGCAAGATGTATGTAAACTATAACTGTATGTACAAAGTGTGCAAAAAATAAGTGCAGCAGCAGTGAGCTACATAAGGAACTGAAGGGCAAAGCTAAATCCTGACAGACAAAACCAGGTTCCAGACTGTGACTAATCCACACCAGACCTGAAACACACTGACTACAGAAAAACAGTCAGCCTGACAACAGGCTTGCTCATCAATTAAGACACAATACTAACAACTATCATCAAAAAATAACTTTCGATTGACTATATTTACAAATATTATAATACTCTTATTATATAATATCAGTCAGAAGGACTTACAGTGCATCTGTAACGTTTATGGACAATTTACAATCTTAAGATTCTACACAAACAAACATCTCTATGATTTCTTGCAGGGAATGTTAAAAATGTAATATTGTGATTTTAATTGAATTTGCCTTACTTCGCAAATGCCGCATTTTTGGTTTCAGTATTTGTATTAAATTTCCAATATATATTACCTTTAACAATCCCCATACCCTAACCAACAAATCCCTAAAGTACCGCTCATGTGGTCCAAGGATTTAAAAAGGAACAATATAAAAGCAAAAAATTTGAAATGACAATAATAGTAATAACTATTAAAAAAATAAAAGTGCATACATACGTCAACATCAGTCATCAAATATAAAACATATCTATATATCTATCTATCTACACACACACACACACACTATAATCAATGTAAGGTGGCTACATCTTCAAGAATTTTACTTAATGAGTACCTAATCTTTTTAAGGTAGAGACAAGATGCCATATTTGTTTAATTTAAACAATGCATCACTTACACTGTGTCAAGAATTGTTCTTTTTAAATCTGAGGGTTTTGTCAGTGTGTTGTCTCCCACAGTAAAACATCTCAAGAGATGAGCGGGAACAGCACTTGAGAGGACTGATTAAACTGCTTCAAGGGAAGAGGAGTAAATCCTGTCGATCTGCTATCATACACACTTTATCACTGACTTTTAGAGTTTATTACACACTTCCAAATCTGCATGTTTTTTGCTGTCACTCAGCCCGATGCTTTGGCAGTACTGGAACAATTTTCACAGGTGGGAAGAAATAATTGGTCAAATTGGCCTAAAGGTCATTTCACACTAAGTGTGATTAATCAGTGTGAATGTACGCTGCAATGATGTTCTGAAATCAAAACAATAAATCTCTATAGATCCATTCACATAGTGCGTGATCGATCGCGGTGTGGCAAAGCGAGTGCGTCCCTGCAACAAGCTGTGCAATCTGATTGAGCTTTAGCTCTCATTCCCAGAGGTGCTGCTTTTACACAGAAGGCGGTTTTGAAAACCAGTGCAAATTGCGCAAAGGCACTGCAAAAACACATTGTAAAGAGAAACCACTGATGCTCCACAGAGCACATATCTTATTTTGGCATCCTCAACATATAAAAGTGTTTAACTTACTCACCAATTTAGGTTCATTTGAACTCAGCAGCAATGGGCTTGTGTCTAGATTACTCTACCAAAATGACCTAAACTGGGTTTGTTTTTAACCTAGCATTGGTTGTGCATTTGCAGATTGTTTTTGCAAATATGAATTATGTAATGAGATGTGAAGGACAACACAGAGGTGAATGAACAGCGCTGAAACTCATTTCGTGACACTTGAATTTTGCGCTATTATCTGACCTCATGCATAATGCAGTGCAGTGATTAGATGGAAATGAATAACTTGAAGAAACTCTCAGAATCTAAATGACGTGAACACGCTCTCCTACCAACAACAACAACCTTGGTTTTCATCTGAAGACTTATAACAGGAAAGAAAGCACTTTTATTTACTCTTCCGTTTTGCTTGATTCCATTTAAAACCGTTTATTCCTGATATCTGTTATTACACTGTTTTTAAGCAAGCTGTGCACTCAATGATCTAAGATGCTTCTTCAAGCAATTTTGCTCTTTTCTCTTAAGTGTGTCCTTTCAGAAGCCAATGTCTCCTGAGTCATTTTTTGTTTGGCCTGTCATATTGGAATATAAAAATATGGCAGGCCTCTTTTCAAGGCTGCCAGAGAAGGACCGCATGCTGTGCTCAAGGAATCGGGCCACAGAAATCAGGAAAGGATTTTGCTGTAGCTTACAGTGATATAATACACTGTCCAGGGAGGAGATCGTGTACGGTTTGAGGTCCAGCCGTGGTTTGCTGGAATCCAGCTCCTGATATTTCCCTCCGTCTGTCAAGTACACAGATAAAAACAGAGCAACACGGGCCTCACAATCTCAAATGAAGGTTCAAATAGCCACAAAATCATCAGAAACACATCTCGGCTTCCATGGATGAAGAATGAGACTGTAAAAAAAAGTGTTTAAATAAAACTGAAATTTGATATTTAAAATTGCATGTGTAATTCAACGTTGCTTTGTAATTAGTAAAATGCACTAGCAATTTCTGCACTAAATCAGTTTTTACTCTTTGAGTGGATCAATGCTCACATAAACATTAATACAAAGAGTTTTAGAGATGTTGTTTAGCATTAACGTGAACACATAAGATTTGTTTTGACAGAAACACAATCTAGAGTTATTTTCTCTAAATAAAAGGCAAAATAAAACCTAAAATTTAACATTGTTTGTGACATTTATAAAGTTTATTTAAATTAAAACCGAGAATGCTCTGTAAAATTTAACAAAGGATAAACACAAACACCAGGCTAAATAATATTAAATAATAAAATGATGGTTTTCAAAATGCTAAATGGCTATAATTACTAGTATAGATTTACAAAAATCAATTTAATTGCAGCATCTATATTAGTATTGATGAATACTTGAATATTCGATATTTCATCTTTATGATCAAATCACAAATGACCCTGATTAATGTCTCTTAATAATAATAGGCCATATGACCTTTTGCCTCACTGCTGCATCACAGGCAATGACAGGTAAAGTGGGGTTTTCCAGCACGGGGCTGAATCATAATGAAGCATATACTCATAATCCTCAAAGGATTACAGCAGTAATCTATAATAAGGCTCATCACAACACAGAGGAAGAATTTACAATTATTGGACGTGTTCCAGGAAATGAGATGGCTTTAAAACTAATTGTTCAGGCTTACTGTAGTTAAACTGAGTCAGTTTGATAAGTAGCTCAAATCACGTGCAAACCTTTAAAATGATCCCTAATCAGTCAAAACTATATGGGACGCTGTCTGACTGTGCAGAAAGTCGATTTAAAAGTGACAGTTTTAGCCTTCACTGGCACTAACCTCATGTCTTTCCACTCAAAACACAATCCGTTCACTAGCGCTCTCGCTCTGCTACTGACAACCGGCTTAGACGCACATTTTCCCAGCTCTGCTAACTGGAACAAACCATTTTTAAATCAAATGAACTCAAATCAAATTTCCACTCAGCAGAATGATATCAAATAAAACAAATAAAAAAAAAACACACATAGTGAACTCTCATATCACGTTTAGGCCCAGTTTAAGATTTTGCACAGTTCAGAACAGTTTTTAGTACGGGAACAAAACTTTGTAAATGCTTTAAGACTATGGTGGCAAAGTGGCAGAAACTTTCCAGACTTTTTTGGAAACCTTTAGAAAATTGTGGAAACCGATCAAAAGTTTTCCACCCCTTCGCAAAAGATTTTTTTTTTGTCAAAGCCCATAGAGATACTAGTGTAAATATTAAATATATAGCCATGTATACGCATATATAGCAATGCAATTACAAGACAATGACAGGGACAACTCTTTTGATCCATTTGCACATTTTGAGACACAGGTCTGTCTCTCTTGATGGTTGGGAAAATAGCAAAGTAAAATTAAGTGAAGAATTTATTAATTATGCATGCAATTAGTCTTTGATTGGTAAACGTATATATTTTTAAAAAAGGTAATACCAAATTAGATCTTTTTGGAGCTTGGTTACATAAACCTATAAGACCTCTTGCATATCAAACAGTTTGGGAAAACATGGTTTCTCACGTCATTACCCTTTAAGATTACTCTGTACTGTAGTAAAACACTGTGGTCTTAATTGTGCCATGTGGTCTACTCACATACTCAACAGAAAAATCTAACCCAAACTCAGCTGAGGTTAATGGTGTGGAAAAGTTTGTAAAAAAAAAAAAAAAAAAATAGCTGTTTTTTTCAAGCGTCTCATATTCCAGAAGTCATTGAGAACACAAGAAACTTACAGAAGTATGTGTCTTGCTGCTAGAAGATGAATGCCAGATGAAAACGAACATTGATGTACAAAGAGCTGAGTGCAGATCCAAACCACCCAATTCCCAAAGTTATAAAAGATAAACCAGAATCAAAACATAAAAATTGATCAAGTGTCAGTTGATCAAAGCGGCACATTTTAGGGAAAGAAAAAACTCTTCTGAACTTATCTTTGAGTGGGAAAAAACCTCTATAATCCAAAAGTAGTAGTAGTAGCAGTCAGAAGAGCTTTCACTAAAATGCCTGTGACATGCAAGCCATTTCTGGAGAATATACTACAACATGCATTAAAATCCAGATCATATAAGAAAATGTGTGTTGTTTTGAGAAGCATTCTTTCTGGCCAGCTTTTGAGGCTGGAGATACGGCTTGTTTCATGGATGATTGAAGGCGAAGCTTTGCGTCAGATGGATAATCATATCTCTGACGTGCTTGAGGACACCTTTCCCATGGCAATGCAGTGAAAATTCATGATAGCCGTGTTACGTGATTCAGACGTGATAGCACGGCATGAAACCGTTCAACACACAATCAGACTCGTGTGAGAGCTTACACAATGGGCTCAATACATGCAACACATACTCTAACGAGAGTTTGCCAAATCAGCGTCTGCAGGTATAACATCATCTTTGGCATTGCCAGGTTTATTCATTATACAGTAAAGCAAAGCGGAAGAAGAACAGGAAACGGCAACTTAAAAATCAAACTAAACTATTGGCTTCATCTGAAGGCCCTTTCCCTGCTGTAGCTGATACAGTAGGGGTGAAAAGATGATATATCCAAATACACAGAGGCCACGGGAGAGGATTTAACAATGACAGCAAAGTGACGCAACTGCCTGACGCATAACATGACAATAACAACATGAGGAATGTAGTTCAGCCTCATTACATTCATACTACATGTGAAGTAACAGAGTATGCCACTGTTTTGATTTAGTTTTGAATGATTTTGTTTGTTTTTATTAGTGCTGTCAAATAAATCACATCCAAAATAAAAGGTTTTATTTACATAATGTGTTTTAGGGTTGGGTGATGTCGACCAATTTGGCATCGCACGATGTCTAATGTGAAACC
>JAUMHI010000034.1:1228267-1256199 GCA_032359435.1 Enteromius unitaeniatus
GGTTTTATTTACATAATGTGTTTTAGGGTTGGGTGATGTCGACCAATTTGGCATCGCACGATGTCTAATGTGAAACCTCGCGATGGACGATGGCATAGATTTGCCTCCATAGATTAAGTTTGTCTATCGACCCAACCCTAATGTGTATACGGTGTATATTTATCATGTATATATGCATATATTTATAATATGTATTTATATGCGTGTATATATGTATATTTAATATTCATATATGAATATAAATATGCATGTGTAAATACATTTAAATAATTACAACATATAAGCTGTTTGTGTCTTTATATATATATACATAATTAACATACAAGATTGTTAAAGTCAACAGATTGTCAACCTCGTGGTTGAGATGAAAGGACCCACGAGAGAGGTGTTTTGAGTATTGTGTGAATTCTGACTAACTCTGATCGCCATTCGAGGTCACACTCTCAACACACACATCTACAATTACACAATCTGCAATGCAGGTCTGTGAAATAACAGAATCGAGGTAGAAAAAATGATCAATTTGCTAACCAAACGCAGCAACATTTCAAACTGATGTGCTTCACATTGATATTGGCACAAGCTGAACAATCACAGAATCGGCTGGAAAGGCTTTCATATTCATTAAACACAGTTATCTCAAAGATTTACAGCAACTATAGAGTTGGTCTTACCTTCTGAAGATTGTATAAAAATCACAGTTAACACAAGTCCATGCACCAGGGGACTTTTCCACAGTGAAGTAGCCATTTTGGTTATTCAAGAGCGTCTCCAGATGCCAGCCAATAGTTTAGATTTTAAAGTGGATCTAGACAGTATTCAGGCCACACAGACATCAGCAATCTGCTTTTCTCCACCCTTCACCATTCATGCTCCATCTGAAAGCACATTAAAGACAACAATTAGCAGCGTGAACTGGGATCACAGAAACAGAAATCATATCACATGAACATCATGCAGTAAAAACTCAAAACACTGTGTCTGTAATCCGGTTGATGGCTCTATATGACTGAAAAGAGCACAAGTGATACGATTAAAAGGAAAAGAATAAGCACGCCAATGCTTAAATCTGGCTTTTATCTCCGGCTGATTCCGGATGAAGACGGGTCATTGTGCGTGAACTTAAATTTGTGATTTTGCTAACAGTTTCAAAAGAAACATAAACACGTATAGTGATGAAAGCCAACATAGCAAATGTCAAGGATTTATATTTACTGAGCAATCCACTATTTTGTGGAGGTGGGTCAAAATGGCAATTTTCACTCAAGATTTAAAGCCAAATTACAGGAGTGTAAAAACGCCTTCAGAAAGATGGCAGCATCATAATGCTGTTTCTACAGAGATTGGTTGCTCTGTCTGTAAAATCTGTTGACTTTAACAATCTTTGTTGCATTATCTGCCAATGGTGACAGTTCAAAAATGGGAAAAAGTACTTTTTAACGCTTTTTCTCCAAAGTTTAAATGCCTGTAACGCAATAGTATTAATGATAAAATCAATATTATTAATCTTAATGCTCTTTATACTTTTTATTTTATTTTTATTTTTTTTTTTTTTTTGAGATAATGGCATTTCAAATAAGCAAACTTGTTAATTTTTCCATTTTCAGTGGTCAAAAACCAAATGTTGGTGACTTTGCATACAGATGGAATGCATTTCTTTTATAAAACAATGTATGAAAAACTAAATAATGTTGAAATCAGAAATGTATCTTGTTTCCTTTAATCCAAAAACTACATGGGACATACCTGTCAGAGCACTATTAATGTTATTTTGACAAAATTTTAGTACATGCAACTTGTATACATGCATACATTTAATACATTGAAGAAAAATAAGCGACTCTGGTTTCTCATGTAACTTCTTCATTTCTTTCTTTGCAATCTTCGTTTTCAAGGCCATATTTCATTCAGTCACAGAGACGCAGGTATCTCAAAGCAGCTCCATATTCAGAATAATACCCATTTTCAGCAGCTGAAACCTCAACGTTGGTCACTGCATACAGCTGATGATTATTATATTTAAAGGGCAACACCTGAAACATAAGTAATGCAGAAACGCATCAAAACAACTGCAGGAATTAGAAGGTTGTGCAGCTTTATTTACTATTTGGTTACTTTGTCAAGTACTTATTCTACTAACACCAGCCACAACAATCAGTTAGTTAACATGCAGTTGCAAAGTTTCTTCCATGGTGAAAGATTCAGTCGGCATAAATTGTGCTTTCCAAGTCTGTCACGCAACCTGCTGCAGAGACAAGATGGCACAAAGCTAATCGTAACCACCAAATGTATCTGAGCCATTTGAATTCTACCCAGAATATTCGGTTTTAAAATTGCTCTGGAGGAGATCAAACATCACAAACTGTTAAACAGCCTCTGCATTATAAACAGCACTGACAAGAAGAGCTAACACTGATGCCCAGACGACTCGCTTATCAAACCACACATCATAACCATTACTAGAAATCAGCACTGTTTACACGCAGTAACAGTTTTATATCAAACCTTAAGAGAGAAGCTATTAGACTTATGTTTTTTTTAATCAGGGCTGTGGCTGTCATAAACTATTGAACGCAGCTTTGCCAGGTTAATATTTTTAAATGTAAACTACTGGATATTATATATTATATAAAAACATCATTACCAGGCAAAAAACAATATGGTTTACAGAAAAACTATAGTAAACCTTGTCAGATCACCTTGTCAACCTTCAGAACAGAGGCAAACCAACCAAAAAAACCCAACACAAACTTGTTTTACTCTGCACAGGATGAAAGCACTCGTCTCATATCAAAATGTTTCTGAAATTCAGCTGAGTGTGAGAAAGGCTGGGAGAGCGTAAATCAATCTCAATTACAAGCCAGATTTTCTTCTTTTTTTTCACAGCTAAAACACTCGTGTGTTGTTACTCAGTCGCCATTTCAGGAGAAGAAACACCCTAAAGCAGGATCATATCTTATCGGTTTTGTATCCGATGCGACTTCAGTTATCTGAATTTGGAATATACTATTGTAAATGTTATTAAAAAAATCATTTTCTACTCTCAGGCAATCTTTCTTTAAAAAGTAAAATATAGACTAATATTGCCAAACACCATTTTATCAATTCAAAATCTCTCTATATTGCAAAATGTAATTTACTCCTGCAATCACAGCTGAATTTTTAGCATTAATATTTTTTTTATGAATTTATAAAAAATCTGATTTGACAAATATAGCTTTAATCGAAACAAGGAGGCATTTAATTGAACAAAAGACATTTATAATGTTCAACAAATGCAGTTTCTTTGAACTTTTAATTAAAGAATCCTTAAAATAACACAATTTACACAAAAACAAAGCAGCAAAAACTGTTTTGAACACAGATGATAATAATAAAAAAAAAACATTAATTCAGGATCAATCAATTTTAGAATGATTTCTGAAGGATCATGTGTAAGTGAAGACTGAAGTAATGATAGCTTTATTATAACATAACAGGAATGAATTAAATTACTATAGCATACATTATAATTTTACTGTATTTTTGAGCTAAAGAAGAAGCCTTTGTGAGCTGAAAAGACTTGGTTAATCTTAATACTTGCAAACTTTTTACCAGTGCACTGGATCTAACTGCAGGCCTAAAAATAGTCTCCAGTAATACTCCCAATGTGCAATCCTTTTTTTTCCCAGGATATAATGGATTTGGAGCTAAGTAACTCTGGACCTCTGAGTCTCTCGTCCACCTTTACATTCCACTGTGTTTATGAAGATTACAGACAGATCTCTCATATCCCTCGGCTCACCCCGAGCTACATCATAATTACTGTGGCAACAGGTTCAGTCGATAAACTACTAAAATCACCTCTCTTTTGTGTGTGTTTGCATTTTCCTGTTATCTCACGGGAACAAACACATTCAGACTCTTCACCCGCATTGGCAGAAGGCAATATCTGAGACCTCGGGGAGCCCGAGCTCATTATAACACAATGCCAAATGCTGAAGACGGATGACATGTCACGCTCACTTTGTTCACAAATTCATTCCCGCTGACGCGCGCATGTGCACAAACACCCACCCAAAAAACTTTCATCTTCCTCAAAAAACAACATCCACAACATTTAAAGCACAGGTAGGGAATCCTGAGCAGCGGTGCACTTTGAAGTGCGCTTCATCAAAGCGCCCTCATCATCAAGTGCACTGATTACTTCATAATGAACCCAAATATAAACACTGTGCCATTTTCACAGCTCTACGCATGTGGATGAAAAGAAACGGGGAAAGTTTGAACAAAACGTTCCACAGAAGACGGAAATTAACTATGTCTCGTAACAGGAAATGTTCTAACATCAGAACAAAAAAAAAAATCATTTCGCACAATGTCAACCTCGGCATGCAGAAGCAGAGCTGTTGTAGAAATCAAACACGAGTACTTAGCTAAACAAATACATTGGTAATTAATTAGCAAGGGCACTCTGAACGACATTCTGAAGCACCCAGAGAATTAAAGTGATGCTCCAGCCAAAAATTCATTCTCTTGTCATCTAATCACCCAAATGTAGGATTTTCTTTCTTCAGCTGAACACATACTGAGATTTTTGGAAAAACATTCTTATAATACAAGTGTATAGGTGTTTTAAGAAACCACCCAACAGTAATCCACATGACCCCTTGTCTTCTGAAGAAAAACAGTGGGTGTGTGGGAGAAAATAATGTTGTTTTAAACTCTTTAAACTATAAAAGGCCTGTACACACCGGGACTAATATTGTGTGAACATCATACCCATAGACTGTAAAAAAGATGTGACTCCACTTCCACTATAGAAAGTGAAGCCCAAATGTTCTCAGTATGGCTGCTGACATCTTGCGAAAATCAAATGTCACATGTTTTTTTACTACACACATCTCTAGGGCTGCACAATTAATCTTATTTTAATCTATTTTATTCATTAGGCATAATTGTCCATTAGGGTTGGGTCGGTAGACGATGCCATCATCCATCCCCGATGGCCGATAGACATCACGATGCACAATTTTTAAATATATATATAAAAAAGGAAATCCATAGACATCTAGGACCTTATGAGGGTGAGTAAATGATAAGAGAAATCATTTGTATGTGTAGTGTCCCTTTAAGGATAAATATATTTCACCACTAATACGCTTAATTAGGCGAATCAAGGCCTAATCACATAAAGTTAATCAGCCTTATCTCTTTCTGTGCATTCACGTGGGAAACCGTTTAGTGGGATTAGGATTCCACACATCCCCAAATAAGAGTGAATCCACAAGTGGAAGTGTTTTAGTGAGCTCGGACGTAACCTGCTGATGCTGGCAGAGACTGTGTCGTCTTCCTCTCAAAGCCTCACAGCGCTGGGAAGCGGTATTATCTTCCCCATAAATGCCATTCTGTTTAGGAGATTTCAGAATGGATTTGTTCTGACTTGAAATAAAAGGATTAAATGATTAGCTTTAGAGAGTGTGCGCCATTCCTGACTTAAATCTGATTCTTTTGCATGAGAAGCATTCGATTCCATAGCAAAGACATTTCTGATCATTATTTTTATTTTTTTTTATGTTTCTAGGACTCTTTAGGAAAACTTCAGGGTTAAATATGATTGGTCAGAAGATCAACTTTCCATATTTAATTAATAATAAACTTTTATTAAGGAGCTTATTTAAAAAAAAAAAAATTAAATCAGCTTTATTTTTCCCCTAATATTCTGTTTTAATTTTACTGTTTTTAATTGTTCAATAAATCTTATTATTCAAAAAGCACTTGTACAATTGAACAAAAAAAAAATATTTCTATATTCTGTGTATTTTATTTTAATTGATAGGGGGAGGGGTTTTAATAGTTTAATTAAAAACTTTAATAATCAAACAGCAATGATTTACCAGCTGAAGCTTTAAAACATTGAAACTTAATGTTTTTCTTCTTTTTTTGCTTTTTATAATAATAGGCCCATACAAAATCGGTTATTTGTTTTTGGGTTTTTTTTTATTCTGTGCTGTTTGCTTAAATTTTAATTTTTTATTAAACAAAAATTAATAATCAAAAGAAGGCACAGGGGGAAAAACACTTTTGATAATGTAACTAAATGAAAATTAACCAACTTTATATTATTAAAAAAAGTTTACTCTTTATATATTAAATATAATAATGCATTTTAATTATATATATATATATATATATATATTTATATATATAAATAAAAATGTATTATATAGTATTTAATACTATATATAATAATAATAATATGAATAATATGAATAATAGTATATATATATATATATATATATATGCTATTATTATTATTATTATTTTGACAGATTGTCTGGTTTATTACTCCCAGCTCATATCAAGATTTGATTAAGTGTACTGGCCAACTTTTGATTTATTCTCTCAAAGTCTGCCAAGTTTCCCCGTTATACAGTCAATTCTGCTGATCCTGTCTGTGTTTTCCGGACCCTATAAAATGAAGAGGTGGGGAAAAACGCCAGGAGGACTCGAGATCAAATATGGCTGTGTTTGTGAGTGTGACATTCATCCCAGAGCTTCCTGTCTCAGAGACCACCGAAAGAATGCCTGAGAGTTTCTAAGATAGGGAGGAACTGAATGAACGGGGAAGAAAAGAATAGAAAAGCGAAAGAAAAGGGTGGGCGGGTCAACCAGGAAGATTGACAACTAGTGAGTGTCGCTTGACCTCTCAGGGTTCGTCTCCAAGTATTCTTGACAGGCTTAAAGAAGCAGAACATAAAAGAGCTGGAATGTTAATTTATTTTCAATTGCCAGGACCAAGATGGGAGAAAATAAAGAATGCATACATGCATGCATGGCAAGCCAAACGGGCACAAATGAGATGTAAAGCTGCATCCAAAATTTGCAGCTAATTAAAGACTCGAAGCAGTATTTTTAATTCGTTTTCAAACGAGGATTATAAAAGTGTCAAAAAGTAACCCAACTGCCATAATATTGACACCATAACCTCACATTCGAGAGAACACAGATTCTATTCAAGACGCAAATGTGAGGAATATTTTTGAAATCTCTTTCTCCATCAATCATGGGTTTCTAAAATTAGCACAACTAATCCAAAACTTCAATGTGAATTTGATCAGCGTGTTCAAGACGTAGACTTATTTTTTTCGTTTTTTCCCAATGGATAATTTTATCTGTAACAATCACATTTTGCATTATTTTTAGAAAGAAATGTCTATACATTTAACCTTTTAAGACGTAACCATGATTGCCTATTTATTGTTTGTAGGTAAACTCAGTTTATCTGATTAGAAGAATTAACACAAATGTGCATCTCTATTTTCCTCAGAATAAAACGTTTCCTTCATGCATTGTTGCTTTATGTATTCTAACACCCTTGTTTAGCCACAGAGAACAACGGACATGTGGTTTCATTGTAAAAGCTTATGTCAAACCCAACAGTGGACAAAACAGACTTCAGCTAAAGCACAGACACAAGGAGATTACTCACAAACCTACTATACACACACTTTATAAAGCCTTTAAGTTAAAGTATTGACTGAAAGATAGCTGCTGTTTTTTAATACAGGACATAACAGCATATAAATAAGATTAAATATCATGTTTATGTTGTCAAGCATTAATCAGTAAGATAAGTGGACGCAGACAATAAATACGTATTGATCTGCAAGTAAGCAATTTGTCACAAAGGGAGGTCCAAAATCTGTCATGGGCAATACCCTTTTAAAATGTTTTTTAAAAGAAAAAAATCCCCAAATGACAGCTTTTATTTCTTCCAGTGCACTAAATGTTGGAATATAGATGCAATATGGGACAAAATGTTTTGAAATGTGAATAATAATAATAATAATGCAAAAATGATTTTGAAACTGCTGCATGGAAATGTCAAAAGCATTTATCGATTTTATCTAGTGATACGCAAATGTGGACATATCTATATTCAATGGGCTCAATAGATTTAGTTCAGTCTGACCTATGAACAATCTGACCTAAATATGATTTTCCATTTCAAATCATCTAAAACACTATAATTCAGCATCGGTCGTAATCAGCAGCACTCAATAGCGTCCGGTTCTTTGTTATCAGACGTTATTTGATCACGCTTTGTTGTTCTGACAAGTATAAAGGTACCCGGTCCGTGGCAGTAAGTTACCTTACCGCAGTTCACAATGCTAATACTGGGATTAAAAGTGAATGAAAGGAAGAAAATAAAGGTATACATAAATCCCCTCCCAAAAACACAGCTGGCGAGCGAGGATTGTGAGAGATTCCTGCGCAGTCCAGTGGAATAACTCATGAAATATCGCTCGATTCGTGGGAAACTGTGTAAGCAGATCGCCAACAGAACACAAAGCCAGCTTAATCCAAATTTATGAGCTCACCTGTCTTATTCAGCACAAATTCAAGTGCTTTCACACTGGTGATGTAGTGTTTGGATTCTAACTGTATTATTTCTTTTGTAATACATCAAGTATGGCGTTAAGTCTGGCAGGCCTTATTATTCATCATGCGTTCCAGTCCTCTTTACACACTTCGTGCAGTGGCCCTCGATCATCAGACATGAATCCCCAGCTCCACCTTAGCTGATGGGCACTGCTGATTTTGTCTCCATTTTAATTGTCCACTTTAGAAAGTAACTACATGTATTCTCATTCATTTGCATCTACATGTGTACTAACTCTCAGAGTAGACTGTAAGGGTTGGTTTAGGGTTGGTAGAATAAGTTTCTGGTAGTCAGTCTGTTGTGGACCCATCAAAATAAAGATATTAAGTCTACTAATACTCTAACGACTGATAGTTGACATTGGTTACTATTTGTACCGCTCACTCCCATAATCATGCAACGATGTAGTCTACACATGATTATATTATAAAAGCACCCAATAATGATGACAAATATGGATGTTTTACATGTCTAGCCTTCGTGAACACGAGAAAGCATGAAGATTATTATTCGAGTTCACATGTGCTCATAACAGCTGTATATACTACAAACAGGTCAGCTGCACAAAAAATAAAAACGCAGGCGATATAATGACGCGGTTATAAAATCGCTCGCAATAATAAAAGCTGTTTGTGTAGCTTCTCAGTGAACTGTGGCACTGTGTAGTAAATGCTGATCTATAAAAGCATGTGAAAACAAAATCTACTTTATTGTAACAGCATTTTTTCATTGTCAGTTCATGCCAACCAAAGCGTCACCAAAACACTCAAGATCTTTAAATAAGCAATGCATTACATTTCACATTAATACACTTTCAAATGTACCTCGGTTTAAAAATGTTCTGTACATAAACGCCAAACGAAAAGCATAGCAAAAGCGCCGCCGCTACAGCTTCATAGGAATTTATCTCCATTGAACCGAAATTCAAAAAGAAAGAAAATAACTTTCATGATAAATGGACAAAAGAAAAGCCTCTGCTGGAGGCCAAGACTCGAATTCATTTTCTGCTCCCAGTCCTCCGCTCCTGCCCCCCTGAACACAATTCCTTCTTGTGTCTGCACAGATTCCTTTAGTTACCGCAGAGAGAACAAGGCACTGCAGCGGGTCCCAGTCACAAACAAATAATTCAATATTTCACACTCATTAGTAGCATTAACTAAAAGAACTATTTGGTTGTTAGCATAGCCTGTGACAGCTCAGTAACACAGCAAAAACTGTGTGCTTTTAAAATCAAACCAAAAACAATCACACACACACACACATATATAGTTTTCTCAAGGAAAAAGCGGCAGTTTGATAAAGACTTGGTTGCCAGATATCTAGAATATACAGTAAATCCTCCAATCAGAGCTTCTCTCATTAAATGGATGCATCTTTTGACCAGTGGTTTAGTTAATCTTCTCAACATGGCAACCGTGTGCATGCTCTCTCTACACCACGGAAAAAACACAGAGGAGCAGAAAACACTAAGATGGAGTTTAGCGATATATCTCTACTGAGATACTCTGCCTAAATCAAACTACAGCCAGACTGTTAACTTTCATGCTGTCATGTGCTGTGACTGCGGTGTGTGTGCACTTGAATGGGTTAAAAGCAGAGCAAAAATTCCTAGTATGGGAAACCATACCTGGCCACATGTCACGTCCTTTCCTTCCTTTCCTCATGCTTAAGTGCAATAATCCTGATGAAGTTTTTTTAGTAAAACATTATCATGCAGACCTAATATTCAGTCTTTTCTGAGGAAAGTCTGCATGACCATGTCTGATTACACCGACTTTCAAAGTAATTCAAATGCCTTTCTTAAAGTTTGTGAACTGGAGAGGAGCATGGTGAAGCCGACCCAAGCACCCGACTCAAACACCACCTGTGTGAACCGCTTCACACGCAAGAGGAGGATATATCTTCTGGACAAAGAAAAAAAACCCCAACTAAATGAAAAAATAATCTTACTTTGGGAAGTGTGGCAAAATGCTGTAAAATTGCATAAAAGTATGTCTTAGAGAGCAGATATCCTCACACTGTTTCATTTACAAATATAAAAAAAATACATAATTGCTGTAATTTAATTCATATTTATTTGACTTAATATTTTTACTAAATAATAAAAATTGAAAGTGATAAAAAAAATTTTTTAGATATAGCTTTTGGATTATGTAAGCTTATTATAGAATTTCCAACAGAGGGAAATTTATTTAAAAATTAATTAAAATAATAAAATAAACCACCACTTTTAATACAACGTATTAAACAACAACAGAAATGCTTCTTGAGAGATGTTTAAAGCAATCTTACACAAATGGTGGAGAAGTGTGAACGCATTCATTCCTTCAATAACGCTCTCAGCTGTGTTCTCAACTGTTAATGAAGCTCATTTAAATCTCAATACACTAAACAACAAACCATACTCCTCAGCTGCAACAGTAGATCAGGGAAGTGGAGGGAAAAAACAAGTATAAAAGATTTGTTTTAGTTTTTAAGGGCCATACATTTTTGTCACTTGTTCCCTTAAATTCCACTTTAGAATATAATGCGCGGTCTGTAATTACAACCCAGAAATTGTTTTTCGATTCCAAGCATGCTGAATGTTACAGCATACGGCGACTGTAGCGCAACAAACCTCAACATACTATTTTTATGACTTCCACCATTAGCAAATAGCTCAAGGCTTTGAGCACTCTTAACAGCTCATGATTTCCATAATTAAAACCCTGAGCAATCAGCAATCATGCTCGCGCTCGCCTCGGTGATCCACATACTCGCTTTAGCATCGCATCTATAGCGGGACGGTCATGCCTCTTTATTCACACGCCTGCTCCAAACAAAACCAATCAGAGCCAATCAAGAGGGAGGGAATGAATTAAACACACCACAGCCGTCTGGCTTTCTGCATCTCTTCATGTTCACGTACATAAAGAAACAGAGAGCACCTCAGACTTCCGCATCGGTTTAGAAAAGAATAAGTGGCAAGTCTAATGTACAAAAATAAGTCACTATTAAAACAAAACGCAATTATTTTCTACACCCTTTCAAAAAAGCTATCACCTGGAAGATAAACTTTTTGTACCCATTGTTTTGTGTACTTCAGTAAAACAAAAGCACATATTAATGGCTAAAACATACTATTGTTTGAAAATGTACAGCTTTCTTGGAGAAAAAACAATTACCAGATGTTGCAAAAAACATCTTTTTACAGTTTTTTTTTTTTTTTTTTTGCATGGCCTGACTGTATGCATGCAGTTTTTCTTCTTTCTCGTTACTCGGGTTGATTAAGGTCCTTCTCAGAGCCATTAGCACCGAGACGATGATTCATAAGCGTTTAGCACAGCACTTCAGAACACTGTCATAAAATAATGCAGCATGTGTTAACACATCAACCTGTGTGACTGCACATGTGCTTTCTTCTTAGAGCCGGGCGATAAACCCTATCAAGATCACAGTAAAAATTTATGTGGAGAGCAGTGATAAGCTCCAGACATTTTTACTTGATATGGATTCATCTAACAGCAGAAATAAATGCGACTGCAGTGGGTAAGACAATTATGTCTGCGTGCTCTCTGTGTCTCTGTGTGAATGATTGCTGTGGTTTCGTCTGTCTGCGTCTCCAGAGCTGCTCTGACCATCACTACAGCAGATTTCATTCCATACCATCAAATATGAATTGCCAAAATGAGGACTTGGAATTAAGTTTGAATAAATTATAACATAAATATTACTACGGTATCCTAAAATAGTAAAATATATTAAAAGAATAAAGAAAAAAGGAAGGAATGTCATGCAAATTGTAATGCAAATTGATTATTTTTTTTATTGTATAAGTTAAATACAACATATTTTGAAGAATACAGGAAACCAAGCTATCTTGAGTGACTCACACCCAATATATACAAGACTCCCTGCCAATATCTGCGTGCGCTTCCTCTCAGCTACAGCATAATCAAATCAATTAGAAATTCCCACAGAGGAGCACAAATATATTACCTCTGTAGCCTCTGAAGAGCCTGTGGTCTCTCTCTCTTCATGTTAATGCAGGCGTTTGTTTGCGGCGCAGGAGCCCGGGGCCGCCGGAGTCTCACAGGTCAATGCTAATCCCTGATAGATGGAGCTACAGGACCTTTACCCATTCATCACCCAGCTATCCACCGAGCAGAAAGCCTCTCACCGCCATCCATCACTCAAAGCTGCCAGCTCCAGCAGGGTGTGCTTAAAACACTGCTAATGTGTCCTGTTCAGATTCACTAAACATCTACGCTTCCATCCACAGACTGGGATTTCACTTTTGCACAAAACTGGAACACCACGTAAAACATTTGCATCCATTAAAAATCGTCACTTCCTGATAAACTGCCACTAAATATCACTAAGAAAATTAGAAGCAACCGAGTTGTAATAATAATTTTCATACATTTCTAATTACTTGCACATCAGGGCGCGCAGACGAGCCACAATAAGTGCGGTGGTTTCTCTCAGAGCAGGATTGGGAACGTTCTGGGAGGCAATTAAATACTTTGATGACAGACTTTGCTCTGACATTTCCGAACAAGCACAACAACATTTCAGATGCTGTGCTGAGATCGGTCTGCTAGTTAGTCAAGTCATGGCGCAAACTCACACGACTTTTTTAGATGCACATGCTGGAATTTATTCAGTAAATGTTTTTTTTGTTTTTTTCTCATCGGATGAAAAGTTTATCCCACTCAGCTGTGCATGTTAGTTGTTTTATACGCCTTTTTATGCATCTTGCCGTTTCCATCCTGCGTTTTCTTATGTGATATTCCATAACGCTCATCAGAATAGGTGGATGGAAACATGGCTAATGTACACGACTAATATAAAAAGGAGAAGGGTTGAAATCTTTAGCCGAAGCTTGCTTTCACACTTACATTTCTTAGTAATCTCCCAAGCTCTTCTCACTAACATGGTTTATTATTTGCAGATATCTGTATGAACTGTCACATTAGCACCACTGAAGCGAATGATATTAATACACGGACAGCATGTAACAGTGTTTTGAAGCATGTACAGCTTCAGAAACATATGTGCAAATCCATATAGGTTTATTGTACTGTACTAAGAAAAGAAAAGAAAAAAGAAACTGGGGAAACATCTTATAGAGATAATTATTATTATTACTATTTTAATTAGTATTATTGTTGTTGCAGCTGTTATTAAATTTAATGCATATTAAAATAAGTTCACTAACCTTACCGAATTAAAATATTTCAGAAATATTTCATTTTGAATATGTGTGTGTGTGTGAAATATTTATCAAATTCTAAAAATTTAATTGAAGAAAAATCACTATAAAATACCTCATAACAAGTAATCATAGTAAATAATACATTATTACTACTAATATATCTGCAAAGGTGTTAAATGCGGATGCTGTAAAAAAAAAAAATACTAAATTCTTTATCAGTCAGCTTCTATTAACTAATTGAAATCAGCATTCATCAATCAGACATTAAAACACTGTTAGTAACAGCAGCTCATGAGAAAAGCTCACACATTTATAATCACATCATATATATATATATATATATATATAAATATAATCACACTAAACCATACAGCATCCTCAGGAATTGACAGAATTAATAAAAAGAAGTGAGTGATGCTATTTCATACACTTTGAATTTGGCGATTGTTGACTGCATTTATCTACAGCACCAATGACTTTCAGTAGAAATCCCATCCAAATGATATTTTATGAATACATCTGGCATTCAAGCATTACATTTCCATTCAGTGTCTTTCCAAAAGTCCAAGCAAGAGTTTACTTACGAATCCAGCTTCAGCAAAAATCCCTTCAGCTCTTAAAGCGCTGAACAAAAGCATTCCCATCGTATCTTCCTTTCTCCCATCCGTTTTCACACAGATTAGCTGCTGAGAAACACTTCTACAGGAACGCACACTCTTCCTTCATTAGTGCATCGCTGAGTGACGACGGCCATGCAAACAGTTTGTGTTTTCAGAGGAATCTGTGGCATTCTAGCAGCATGCTTTAGAGCGCTCGCTCTGTCTTTTCTCTCATTTTTTTTTCCAGACCAGAAAGAAATCTGACCTGTAGAGCTTTGTTCAGCCTCTTGCAATAACAAAGCAGTCTAATAACCAAGACAAGAGAGCTTTCTGACAGTGTTCTGTTTACCATATTAACTGCCTTTGTTCACCAAAAAAAACGTCGTTAGATCAATATTTATCATCATTTCCTCTGTTTTTGGCATCTCTTTACATTCAGTTTTTAAACAAAAGTTCAATAATCGCATAAGCAAGATTTGTAAATGCATAAATAACCGCAAATGTAATTATTAATATATTAATTGCATGCAGCTACTTAATGAAAGGTTTGTTTGTTTTTTAAGAAAATGCTAAGATTTAAACACCATATCAACAGTAATATAATCAACTTTACTATAAAAGATGCTATAAGGTATATTAATATATTAAGTTTAAATATTAAATAAATAAAAATATTAAAACGATCAGATGCGAGCATGATGGCCTCATTCAGACAGATCCACCTTCAGCCTCCTGCCAAGAGCATCAGCACAGAGCAAACTAGATTATATCTGGAACGGATTTTCACTGGAAACACAATGCATTTGGATTTGAGTTCAAATATTAATTAACAAAAACAAACCAGCGTGATCTCACAAGAGCATAAAGTTAAATATTGCAAATGCCATATTTTTTAATTTCTGAACCGTTACTTGTGTGTGCCAGGGTCTGCTACCCATGCAAATTCAACCACACAAGTACTTTCAATTTGATTTATTTTTTTTATAACAGACTCCTCATGAGGGTCAAAGCACTTTGGCTACTGATATTCAATAACGTGTGCGGTTTCCTGACATTAATATGCATTGGCTCTCATAGCATTTCATTTGGAAATATTACATTTTTATTAATGTAACTAAACGCTAACCTAACAATAAAATATTGTTATATTTCCAAAAGCATTGAATTGCAATATAAATCCAAAAATATCGACAAAACCAAAGGTAACACTCACACTGCGGTCTGTTCTGTCGTTTACAGGATACATGCACTCATATCTTATGTGTTAATGATTCACTCCATTGTAATTTTAGTAAGAGACAACATTTAAGGACAACATATTACTAAAGATGTAGTAACACTAATATTTTTTAAACTGTGCCATTAAACACACTATGCAATATTATTAGCAACTACACACAGGGGAAAAAAAGTACAAAAGCTGCCACTGGGGCATCCTTATCAAACGGTACAAATGTGTTCCTCATTTAACACTAAATGTTGCTTATTAGTAACTTAAAGGTAAAGAGTCACAGCTTTTCTTAAAGCATGAAATAACACTTCCCCCCCCCCCCCATGTTATTTTATATGCACTTGTGTTTTTTTTGCTTGCATCATTGCATGCATCACAGATGTAAGTTTAATAAGTAATGCGAGAAAGAAACAAGACTTTCTAGGACAGCAGAAATAAGATACGCCAAGCATCCGGATCATTTCTGTGGGAACTTCAGCAAACGAGAGATCAATCTCCATTCATTGACTATACAGACTTTAAGGAGTGAAACAAATTCAAAGCGCATTCTGGCAGTTGTGCACACATGTACAGGGACAGAAATCCTCATTCACACGTTTGTCAATTCATAATCCTAACTAACCATCGATGGCAGCGTGTAATATGAGAAGCATTAAAAAATGATCAACATTCCTCATGAAGTGCATCAACTGAATTGTTTCCACTTCACAAACATCACTGAACTTTTCCAGATGCATCGCTCCTCATTGCAGACGGCTCCATACCATTTTTTCCAGCAGCTCCGAGTACTAACCTCTTTCTCCCTCTCGCCCCAAGTTCTTGAGCCATTATTGCTTTCGACAGACAAAGTCTTTTGGTGGATGGAGTCGGTAAATAGCGGTAAAAGAAACCAGTGGTGTAACACGATATAGCTGAACGCTCTTTTCAGTGCCGTGTTCTTCTGAACAGCCTCGTTCAAAGCCATGCGTTTTGGCATTCTTCGGCTTTATTTTGACAGGACAGTGCGATGTGATGGGATCAGGAAAGGGACCGCAAGCCGGGACTTGAACAAAGTGTAAAGTGTGGGAGAAACACCCACAATGCTACCGACTCTGACAACAGCTTCCTTTCAGAAAAGACCGTGAGCGGCCCGTTTTACACCTTCAGAGTGTGAAGCTGCATTCAGTGTGACACGACTCATTATGTGCATTACAGAGCATGATCAGGATCAAAACACACAATCAATAGACTAACCGTCCCAGGGGATCACAGAAAGAAAATCAATCAGCTGCTATTAAAATGTGTGCATTACTCAGATCACCGTTGGTCCGAGAGAGACTGTAAAATGTACATTTAAAGAGGATTTCTTTTAACATCATCTTTTTGGATGAAAGTAATATTTAGTAGCTAAGTGCCATTGTTTTAAGGTGCACTGCCTGATTGCTTTTATATCAAAACGTATTATATATATTATATATATATATATATATATATATTACGAAATGACGAAATGACGAAAATGTACTAACCAGATGAAATATATCGGTAACATTAGCATCTTTTTTTCAGCTTTGAAATAACGTGCTATACAAAGAAATTTAAGAGGACTATCCGGGTGAAAAGTGTGGTCACGTGCAATTTTATAAAAAAAATTACTGTAGAAATTACAGTATCACTCGCAGCTGTTTGACAGTAACTTACTGTAGATTTAAATGCCAAGATAAGATAAATGAACATAAAACAAGTTTTTATCTTTACAGGAGAAATTAAATAAAATAACAGCCTCATGAAAAGCATTTCTGGGAAACAATATCAGAAAAAGGTGGATAGGGATTTCTGGTTCTCCAAGAGTGCTTTTTATAAGGCTGTTTTTATTCTGTTAAGACTTATGTTTAACGTTCATTTATATTTGAGCAAATCGATGCCAATAAATTTGATAAATATAAATCTACAGTAAGTTACTGGAAAAATAACTGCATTAGCACTTTTTGCACAGAGAATCCACAAACGACAAAATGAAATAACTTCAAAATGAAAACCCTACTTAGAGCATTCCAAAGTCAAAAAAAAAAACTCAGACAAAGGAGATCTGGATATTGTAGGGAATCACTCACTGGTAAAACAACGGTTAAGCAACAAGAAAAAAAAATCTGTCTGGAAATCAATTAATTTATTCAATGAAAAGCTGCACAAACTTAAAAAAAGGCTTTCACGGTGATGTCATTTTTAGGACATTTTAAAAACTAAAAGAATCTTTTTCCACTATAAAGTGTGTTTTAAGGAATGGAAGTGTTCCACAGATGTTTAAGGCTCTTCATGGAACGGCGGATGACAATAAAGAAGGAGTGTATGATAAATGGCGAAACAGTATGTTTCAAAGATGTAAGAATGCAACCGTGAGGCTCGGCTCACTCATGCTTTGGGAGGGGTGCTGGTGGCTAAGTTTTTAGCTATTGAGATTCAACACTTTGTTATGTAAATGCACGCTTGGAAGCGAAGCGCTAGAAATCACAGGCAGTAGATGTGAGCTGAGATGGCACTTCCTCTAAAGACATGCACAACAAATGGAGCGCGCCACAACTGCGCATTTGTCCATGTGAGTTCACTCTCTGCATTCAAATGAACGAGCACTAAACAATGACTCCCAATACAGATCTGAGACTTCAACATACAGTTCAAATGTAAACTACCACATGGATGAGGCCTTTACATATCGTAAGGTTATTCACATACTTGTCGAATCAAAGAAAAATGCATTGTTCTTCTCGAATTTCAGTCCTTTTTTAAAAATGATTCGTGCATCATGCTTTCAGGTTAACCCGTTTCTCATTGTCCTGTGTGAACACCTAATCTGAATTCAAATTTGACAACAGTTTTGCCGTTTATTTAAGATCCAAACTGAAGCTTCCATAAATTAAGTAGTATAACGAGGTAAACGGTGCACAGATTTGATTGTGTGTGATGGCACACAGCATCAGTCGCTCTTCATAGACTCAAAGGACAAACGCAAGCTGCATGAGTGCATTTCTCATGAGCAACTCATAGCATGGTTAACAATGCATGTGCAGTAAAATGATCTTAATTTAGCTGCTGCGCGTGGACCTTCAAAAGGCAAACAAAAACTAATTCAACTGGGCTTCATAGCAAGCCACTGTTAAACTACTATATTCCTTTAATTTCCTGAAACCACTGTGTTAGCTGCTTTGGCAATACTGTAGCTATATATAAACATCCATCCACAATGGAGAAGGGAAGTGGGCTTTTGTTTGCTGTACCTATAGTTTGAGAAACTATACTGTCTCTAGTGTTTTTGCGTCATAAATTTTCCTTTTATTACACAGGTCTCTATATTTCTCCTATAGAGATAATTCAAGGACAGATAAGCATGATGTATTGCCTCCTACGAAAATCACATCTGGCCCTCATCCTGCTCTTTTTAAAGAAAAAAAAACATGTCTTACTAAGACAAAGTGCCTCTTTTTTGCATTACCCAAACAATGCGCGCGCAATTAGGTGACCCTGCTTGCTTTCAAGCCTTAAATGCAATGTTTAAAAGTAGCAGGATGAGTGAGATTGTTTCAAAACCCTGCAGTTATGCTTCTCTCTGCCCCCAGTGTTTTAACACCCGACTCTGTGGATTGTGTAGAAATGCAAAAACCCGGTGCGCGGTGCGTAAAACGCAGATACGCACTTTGTGAACGATACTCACGGATTAAACAGCAGTCCCAGCAGATGTCTCGACGCAATAAAAAGCGAGGGTTTCTAAGTCACCTCCAAATCAGCGCACAAAGACTTTCATCGCGCGCTCAGGTAGATTGCAGATCCGCGCAGTCCAGAAACCAAACCACATTAGGCCTACGAATATGGAAAGCTAAGGCAAGCGAACACCCAGGGCACGTTTAAAAGGAGCATTTCGCTGCTTGCAACAGCCGGAGTTGTCCCGCTCCACGCAACACTGGGTTCTGGGCAGAGCGCAATGAATGCGCTTTCAAATCAAAGCCATGCGCCCTTCCGTCGTCGCGGTGGCCCGACCGGTTTCCCTCTGAACGCCCGTTTGCAAAACCGAGAGGGGACCCGCCGCACACCTCAGAATAAAGAAGAGCGCTTTTTCTGAAAACTTGAGGAAATTCCAGTCGTTCGGTACTGCAGAAAGCGCACAGAGATCCCGGAGCAGAGAGACGGCTTGCGCGTCGAGCCGGCTGCGTGTCTCACTGCAGAGGAGCGCTGGAAAACCCGGCCCGGAGCGGACAGGAACGGCACCTGGCCTACAAACTCAACCCCATTCGAGGGGCCATAAACCTCGTGCGGGTCTCTCTTCTCAACAACTGTTCAAACACTGCCAAAAGTTTGCCTCGGGACGGCGATAAAAAATCTGACTTCCCCCAAAACACTGTTCTGTGTACAGAGCCATACACTGAGATCTCTTTTACATGCAGAGCTGGTTAGATGGAGATACTTACCTACTGTAATCCACTACACAACTAGATTGGATTACACACACATGTGAGCAGTCATAAATCGCAAATATTTGTAGGAATACACACATATATATATATATATTATATAGGTATATTCTTCTTTAATGCCAAAATAATTCTTATATTAAGTAAAGACCATGTTCCATTTCCTATACTGTAAATATATACTGTAAATGTCTGACGTAAGAACTTCATTTGTGCAACTTTAAATATTCTCAATATTTTTTGCGTCCTCCAAACCCTTCCGAACAAAATACATCAATTGAAAGCTTATTTATAGCGTTCAGATGATGTATAAACTCCAACTTTGAAAAATTGACCCTTATGGCTGTTTTTGTGGTCTAGGGTCACATATTATATTATTAGATTACTTTTGATCTAGTTAGAAAGAAAATCTGTAATCATTATCAGTATCATGAAGTGTGTTTAACATTATAGGTTTGTAATCATGTGATATTTAATAAAAAATCAACTGATTATCAGCATTTAAAATGTGTCATGATTAATTTATTTAGTGTTTAATCAGATAACAGAGCAGCCCTCTGCTCAAAAATAGTTCCCTATTCTAAAGTGTTATGTAATTTTTTATTTCTATTTATTTATTTATTAGTTTAGTCCGTTTTAGTAGTTCTTGTTTTTTTGTGTTTATGTCATTTCATAGTTATTTTAATGCATCAAGTCAAGCTAAATTAAAATGTTTACTTGGTAACTAGCTGAAATATATGCATTTTATTTCTGTTAGTGTTTATTTTACTCGAAGTAACAAACTATATTTTTTAGATTTTTATATATATATATATACATATATATTTTTTTCTGCCCCTTTGATTCGGAGCTGTGTGATTTCTCTTAGATTAAGGAGGAAATTGAGGACAAATCCTTGTGTGATGAATGAGGTTTGGAGAAGAGTGGGATCAGCAGGAAGCGGGCAGAGGAACGGCGGAGATGAATGAATCCGGCAGACTCTGAGGTAACTTGAGCCGCATGCAGTCATCTCAACACTTCACCCAACAAAAAAAATGTTTGTCCAGCCATTTGTTCCTGGTGGTGTCAGGAGTATCTCCCCTGAGTCATAGCTCTGGGGCCCGGGCCCTCAGGAGAGCCGAGGGAACAAACGACATGTGCTGCAACTATAGTCGGGTTATTGAAACATATCAGACACTTTTGTCATAGCGATTCTGGTTCAGACAAGAATTCCTCCAAAAAAAAAAAGAAAAAGAAAGAAAAAAAGAAAGAACGGTTTTCATTTTGAGAAATGAAACCCAATCCGAGCTGAAAAGAGAGCATGAGAAAATAAAGAGATTTGTTTCATTTCCCCGCCAGTATATAGCTGAACCAGAGCTCATTTTGCTACATGTTTTGCTCTGTTTTAGAAAAAAAAAAAGATTAATTTCCCTCTTCTTTTTATCACAAGAACATAGGCAGGTCAGATCTCTTATATGCGGCGTCAATATTAATAATATTTTAAAAAAGGAAAGCAGGCACACGAGGGAGGCGATGAATTTGGGTCAGATTCACGAGGTGCAAAGCGAGTGGATTAGTGGTGTGCATGTATTAATAGGCATCATTTTACATAATAAAGAATAGCAGAATAAATGAAAACAGGTGTAACACTGTAGCTGTGTTTGAACAAGCAGAAGGAAATGCAAAGAGGTGCCGACATTTATTAGATTCAGATGCAAACTTTGGTTATATCGATTTATTATTAAAAATAATATCAACTCTAATGCAATCTACAGTTGCAGAATTAGAACATTTGGAAAAAAGCAATTTTGAAATACATAATAGTATAAAGTAAGCAAAGCAAATGAATAAGCACCAGAATGTAAAAGACTTTTCTTAACTAAAAACAACAAAAATGCATTGTCTTTCAAAATATACAATAAATTACATTTAGTAATAAATTACTAAAATATATTTCAAAATTATTTAATGTCAATACTTTTTCTAATGATATATTTTATGCCTTTAAATGATATTATAAGCAAATAAAAACCTTTTTGTTCCTTTGCACGTGAACATATAAAACATTTAAAATCAGCAAGGAATATATAAATAATAAATTACAATATTTATGTTAAAAAGCATTATTAAATCACTATAAATCGAATTTTTTGATTCTTTCATTCACATTTAGCTTTTTAACTTGCATTTGCAAGTCTTTTCTTTCCCCAAAACACATTTTGAAATGTATATTTGTATATGAAGGTTGAGATTAAGCATGAAAAAGTATTTATATATATATATATTATATTATATTTAATTGAGCTGTTTACAACATTATATTTAGCAAATATTCAAAATATAGTTTGGCTAGAATGAATGAATAAATAAAAATCCCTACGTTCATACTCATTTGTGCCTGCATTGGCAATGAGACATTTTATGACGTTGTTTTCAAATGGTAAAGCCTAAGAAAACAAGCCTTAAAATAAGATTTAAAATAATAATAATAAGATGTGTGCATATCAATGTGTAAGCTAAACATATTTAGTGTATGTGATTGTTGCAGAACTTCAAACAAAACGAACAATAAAACAAACTAATTGTTTTCTCCCAAAAACGTATAAAACCAACATATGGTAATAAACAAAAAATAAATACAGAAATAAAAAATGTTTGTCTCTAACAACTAGTCCAATGAACGAAATTCATTGATTCTGTGTATCTATGTATGTATGTGTTTGAAGCTCAGCTAAAGCAGGATTCCAGCAGACAAATGTTTTCCATTCACATGCACAGGCTTCAATGTTCTCATCAGCCTCCTCTTTGTACTCCCTCCATTCGTACATGTGTTTCCCTTTTAGACATATTTTTCTCTATGCTGAGAAAACCTCCAAAAGAACTGAGAACTTTTCAGAAAGTGTCACACCGCTAATAAGAGAGCGCTGGAGAAGAACTGCGGCAAAATATATCTGTGGTACATGACTCATTGGTTTGATGGGGTAAAAAAAGATGCGCTAGTGTGTGGATGACTCTCCATCAAGACTTTATTTTTTTTTAATGAAACACATTTCTATGCCTTTTAATGGGAGACAAAGCACATGGTATGCACTCCACCCACAGGCTCGCTTTCATAAGCCATTTCTGAAATCAAATTCTTGATGGCTGAAGTCGTCTGTATCCTTCACCCGCTGCTCATATGTCTTTAAGAGACTGAAAACTGTGATGCCGCACTCAACACTAATTGAACCAGACAGAGATTCATCTTTTCTGAATCAGGCAAATATTAGTGCCCCCGACACCGTAAGATCAGGGACTATAACATGTAAGTTCTTATGAATTGTGCAGCTTTCAAGAAAGGAAAAATGAAAAGAGTATTCATCCAGACTTGGGCTCTAATGATTAAGGGAAAGCATATTCTATCACAAATAAATATTTGGTTTCTTTGTAATTGCACTGATATTTCTTTATGGTGTTATATGTAGCCTATGAAGTTTCCTGTATATTTCCCATATAGTAGAAATTTAAATTTTTTCTGTGACAGTGTACTGGATTTAGTTTATCTGTACAGCGTAATAAGCAATCTATGTGGATATTACATCATTGATAGGTGACAATGACCAGAGACAACTTTTTTTTATCTTTTGGGATATTAAGTAGTATGTATACACGCAACTGCATGAAACATATCACACTATGCAAGTCGTTTATAAAAAAAAACAAAAAAACTTTAATATTCTATAAGGTAAGGCAGGTTTATAGCATTGTTTCGGTGCTTTGATGCTTTTGCCACGTTCTCCCCTGACTTCCCCCATCACCCCTACACACTTCTCTTTGTTTGATACGTTTGTGGGCTTATGCATACAAATAAAAGTGAACGGCAGTGAGGATCTGTCTGACAGACAGCTGGGACCTGTGGCATATGGAGAAGCAGGCTGGACGCCGTCCAGAGGCCTGGAAGCAGAGAGACAGAGAGCACAAGGAGAATGACTGGTGTGTGGGGTAAAAGAGAAACACAGAAATCGAGAGGGAGAAACGGGGCCCCAGGCAGCCTGCCCTGTCTTTGTTTACAACAGAAAGCCATTGTTTGATGTGGCCGCAGAGCCTCTGCTTCAAACCAGGCTTCTTCTGCTACAGGATGTGCCGTGGGTAAGACGCCAGACGCAGACCGAGGACTGGAAAACTTGTACACCAAGGAAAACGCTCGGGACGCTGGATTCTCACCGCTCACTATCCGCTCCTCCCGGGACGCTCGTCGCTGAGCTCCTGACTGCTGCAACAAAAGCTGGATTGTTACCCAGCCAAATCTTCCTTTAATGTTTTTCCTTTGTCCTTATTTAGAATGCAACCAACATGGTTTGCTAAAATGCCCACAGAAATGTGTGCTTTGGTTTGAGGGGCAAATAAAGCTGGCGACTTAGGAAGTTGTAAAGATATGTTCTTCTATAAATATACTCTATTCTGGGCAGCAAAGATGACTTTTAGTGTAAAAGTTTTAATTTCATCCAGGTGCTTCAGTTTACCCCACAATCCAAACACAAGCTGGACTGGAGACACTAAACTGTGTGTTAGATTTGTATTATTTAACTATGTGCATCAGTTCCACATTAATCAATTACAACAAGTAACACAAACTTGCTGAAGGTAACCACTTTGAGTAGTCTTAAAGTCATTTAATTAATTTCATTTTTGCACTAAATAATGACATGTACATTCTAAATGGTAAATCTGTCAAATAATCTGTTCTCAGACTAATCAAAAGCTTCTCTTCACCATGATGTGAAATTGAAACTGAACCCATTTTTTTTATTTTTCTAAAAACACAAAAAAATAATACTTAATATGATACTTAATATAAAATAATAATACATTTCATTTTTATTATTTTATTTTCTCAATGAAAAGCATGCTGGGAACTACAGCTTCAGTTTGTCACTATTTCTCACAGATCATTGCTTTTTCCATTGGACTCCAACTCCCATTACCCTTTGCCTGGACTATGTCTCATTGTCTCTGAAGCATGTAGTCTCCGTTAACCTTTATAGAAAGAAGCCTGATACATCTACGACTCTCCCTAGATCAAGCCTCCTGTCAAACTGAGCAACTGATGGAAAAAGGCTTTGGTTACCATGGTGACCAAGAACCTGATGGTCACTAGTTGAGCTCCATGATCATATGTGGAAATAGATGAAATCTACACAAGGACTTCATCAATTTGGACTTTATGGCGGTGAGGCGAGACTCAGTCCTTTCCTCAGTTAAGACACGTGAAAACACATTTGGAATTGTACACAATGTACTTATTTTGTTTTTTTATTTGTAATAAATTTACAAGGATGTTACAAACCATTTTTTATGTAGTTATGGTGTATAGAGTGTAGATTGATGAGGAAAAACGTAATTTAAAGCTACATAACAAAATCTGAAGAAAATGAAGGGGTATGAATACTTTCGCAAGGCACCTCCGGAGGGGGTAAACATGTTTGTTTGTTTTTTTTTTTCTGGCAGTGTTCCCCTGCTAAATTTACATTCCAGGGGACAAATATGACATTATTGTGATTGCTTCAACCTGCAGCAAGAGTGTTAAAGTACTACCAATTCTGCTTGAATTTTGGACCTTTGCGATAGGAATTGAACTTATGGGCTTTAGACTCTTAACTTTTGGGATTTCACTGATTATCTGTGTTACCACAGTTTAGTAGTATCATGACGATCTAAACCCATTCCAGTGCCCTCAGAGATGTTCAAGCCACGTCAGTTGATAGTGAGTCTCAGTCTCACAAGTGATGGTCAAAAAGGTTGAAGGCAGCTATGTCCACTCCTCTTATTCCTGAGCCTTTTCACATTTTTGCAGATACATCAGAACCTCCAGCTTTCAATGATGTCACAGTCTTCATCTTCAGCCATCATGGATGCCTCTCCTGTGTTAACGGTCATTGTGAACATTGCTTTTGAGGACACTCAGGCACTCCAAAGACTTTTGAGGCTGATTTGCTGGTATCCCAAGGACCTCAACAATGGTTGACACAGAGAATGTTCCATTCTCAGAGTCAATCCAGCCCAGGAACTTTCAGAGTCCACATCTGAAATCGCTCCAGTTCGGAAGCCCTCAGTACACTCCAGAGCCCGCTCTAGTCCAGGAGGCCTCAGAGTCAGTGAGCCCACACCAGTGTATTGGGCCTGCTCCAGAGCCCACTCAAATCCGTGAGTTAATTCCAGAGTTCTCTCCATTCTAGGAGCTCATTCCTTAGCATAGTGGCGCCCACTTTCTGAACACTCAGTCTGCCCTGTTATGTCTGCTCTGCTACAGTCAAGGACCTGTCCTTGTGTTTTACCTGTCCTGTGAAGCCAAAAAGGCTGTTTCTAACTTCTCTGTGCTCTTCATTGCAGTCCTGTCTGACCCTCCAGGGGAGTTGCCTAGTCAATTGCCTTTTCAGTTCCACTGAAGTGTTCTTCACCTCCGTCAACTTGACCATGGAGATCTTTGGTCCTGTCGGCCTTACTGTGGTGATTCTCTGCTCCACCATGGGTATCTTCTGTCCTGTCTTCTCTGCGGTGGTGGTCTTCAGTCCCACCCTGGCCCCCTGCTTTGCCCTGGCACCCTGGTCTACCTCTGTCTCCTGGTCCTCTTCCACTACATGGGCCTGTCCCGCCATCCCTCCCCCAGTCCACCTTTCTCCTGGATTTATTTTACTTTTTTTGGAACGTCCGCTCTTTCAGAGGGGGGGGGGTTATGTCACAGCCAGCAGCCACCAGAGGGCATTTCTCACACATCATTGCTTCTTGCACTGGACTCCACCTCCCATCACCCTTTGTCTGGACTATAGTATATACTATGCTCACTGAACCTTGTGCTTTTTGCCATGTTGTTTACTTTATTAAATGCTGCACTTGGATCTTTTATGGAGTCTGTGAGTGTTTCATGACAGTTATAGTCATCAAAAAATTCTAGTTTGTAAATTTATGTACTCCAGGGACTAAAATCTATAGTTAGCTGTAATCACTAAACAGCTTGTCCATTATGATTTACAAATATGAGCTATAAAAAATTATTACAATCTTATGCTAGATAAAAACAGAAAGTGGGACATTAAATTCAGTGTTCTGATCCTAAAATTAATATCAGTATTCTGTATTTTCCATCAATATAGAATAGGTCTATAAGCTACAAAGCATGAATTGAGAGGGCTGTGAGGGGATGCACCCCATATGTTAAAAAACGACAAAGCATAACTGCATAGCACCATCCTTTACAAGTCACCATGCAAATTAAATATTAAAACTATATGATATTTTAAAACTCTAAATAACTCAATCTGAGCACAGGGTCAATCAGGTTTTCGTTAAACAAAACGCCCTAGAAATGTGCAAGGACATCATCTTCTGACGTTCAGTAAAACAAAGAGAACAAAAGTTAAGATGACAGGCGTTTCTGAATATTCCCCTGACAGAACATCATAATGGATAAAAAAAGCAGACTACTTTATTCAATAACAGACCATTGTCAAGGTTATATTGAATTGCTGGAAATGAATGCAATGCAATCTCTGAGGTTTCACACACATGCTAAATAAATGCATGCGTGTCAGGTTTTAGTCCTGTTCATCGCTCTAAAGCTGCACTGATGCAGATAGTGGCTGTTTCTGTCCAGTTGTTTAGAATAGAATGAACTCATGCTGTGAGGAACTGACAGACTTCATTCAGAAAACTCCACCATATATTCAGCTTTGGAGAGCTGAAAAGTGTGAGGCTCCAAAATAATATTTTTGTTATTTATTAAAAATTCTATTTAGTATCACTTGAAAGCAGTTTATAAAATACCTTGAGAAGCTACCAAGTGTCAGTGCTGCATATGTCTTGTTGGCGTAACGTTTAATTTATGAAGCTTGTATTTGGATACAAATATTTGGTAACACTTCAGAATAGGGGGTCAGAATAATGCATTAGTTAAGCATTAATTGATGGTTAATTTGTTCACAATTAAGCATTAGTTGAGCAAAAAAACACTAGTAATTAATGATTAACCTAACATTTTAAGGGCCTGAATTATGCATTAGTTAAGCATAAATAAACTAGTAAT
>JAUMHI010000034.1:1257113-1269023 GCA_032359435.1 Enteromius unitaeniatus
GACGCCCAGCACCTAACTTCTTCCAGTTCAATTTTAATAGCAAACAATACACTGTATGGGTTAAAATTATATGTTCATCATGTTCCATAAAGACATTTTGTAAACGATTATTTCTTAGTATTTAGATGTTTTTTAGCACCATCAGATTCCAGATATTCAAATAGTTGATATCATTTTTTTAATATTCTAGATGATGCATAAATCTCAAATTATGCAATTGGCCCTCATGGCTGGTTTTGTGGTCCAGGGTAACATATATTGTTTGACTTTTACAGAAAGGCATCCTGAAAGGGAACGAAGGCATCCTGAAAGACAACTCTCAGCGCAGTAAGTGGCAGGTGACTGGACCTGGAGGACTGGAAATGCTCATCCCGTCCGTGTGTCTGCTCATCCCACCTCCAAACCCTCTGAGCATCGGTCTGGCAAGCAAGTACGGCAAAAACACACATGCACACAGATCACAGTGTGATTAACTGCATACTGATGAAGCTCTCGCTCGACAGGAACGAGCAGTACTACGAAGCCATCATGTCCATCTGGAGCCAGCTGTACATCAACATCAAGAGTCTGATCTCCTGGCAGTACTGCATGAAGGACATTAAGTACATCAACTCCCTCACGCTCCAAATGGTACGACTGGATCGGCTCAGTCTTTCACTCTGTTCCATTTATGTGTTTTACTTAGCATTACAGTATGTCTCACCACCTGTGTGTTGCAGCTGTCACAAATGCGTCCTGAAGAGTATCGCAACATCATTAAGAACCTGGAGCTCCACTACCAGGAGTTCATGCGTAACTGTCTCGGCTCTGAGATGTTTAGCGATGAAGAAAAGAGAAAGATGGAGATAGAGTACACAGGAGCTCAGTCCCTTTACGACCGGCTGGTGATCCAGCTGCCCAACTACAGTAAGACACACTGATCAATCAATACACATTAATATAGTGTGTAGTCTTGGCCTGCATATCAAACACATGTTTAATTATTAATCCAGAGACTGGGTCTGTAGAAGAGATAAACAGAAAAATAAACAGAAAATATAAAAAATATATAATTGTATGACTTCAAAAAATAAAATAAAAATATAATATATATAATATAAAAACTATTTAGTGACACTAAAAAAACAGTGGTGCAGCAAATTGAGACCTAAAAGACTTTTAATCAAGAATTCAAAAAAGAGGCTGGACATATTTCAATATAAAGTGTCCCCCTCGGGTCCTTCACCCTGACTTCACACATATATCTTAATCTTTAATTTAATTCAGGACACATAGGTGCAACTGTTCAGCAGATTTCAGCTTCCTTCCTGTACGTATACTTATACATTTCAGGAAGGATGTTTAGAGACTAAGGTTAAACCCTCCAGGGCCGTTCCTGCTTCAGGACAGCTTCATTTATTTACTGTTGCTTTACAAAGGAACCAGCCTAACTGCTGTGTTCTTGTTTTGTCTTGTAGGGGAGAGCGGAGTAAGAAAGGAGGTGGTGAATGTGGTGAAGACGGATGGGAAGGCGGTGGTGACTAACGGGAAGCCGGTGAGCTCTGGGCTGAACTTGAGTGTCATGTCAGATCTGAGCGCTCTCAGACGCAGGGTGGAGACGGCGGAGATGACCTTGAGCCAGCAGCTCCACGTGCCTCTGAAGGAGAACGGTGTCCAGGAGTGCTCCCAAAGACTGGTGCTGCTGCAGGTACAGTCAGACACAAGGCATCAGTGATTTATCTATATCCAAGGGTCAGCTCACTCATAAACATTTGCAGTTGTCTCTCTCATCATTCACTCACCCTTAAGATGTTTCAAATCTGTATTAGTCTCTTGCTTTTGCAAAGCTCAAAAGAAGATTTTTTTTTGTTACTGAACTGAAATATTTTCTTTTTTGTTCAGTAGAAGAAAGAAACAACTTGAGATTAAATAAATGAGGAAAGAAATCAGATTTTTAGGTGAACTATCTCTTTCATTAATAACACACCAACAATTTTACTTTTTTTGTAACAATTGTAAGACACAGTGTTCATCGACAACACAGACGGGAGAAAATACGTGATCATCTGTTGAATCTTCTTTAATTAGTCAATTAAAAATCTAAATTCTGTCAACTTGTTGTTCCCAAAAGACCTCAGTTTGACTTTAGAACACAAATGAAGATATTTTTTATTATCTCTAATCATTTTTTTCTAAGCAGGAAGCGATCGATTGTAAAATCACTTGTAAATCTTCTTTGGTTTTGTTAAGGAACTCAACGCAATGTGTTTTTGGATGAGAAATTAGATCATTTTCCAAGCTGGTTTGACTTTTTGCCAAATATATTTCCATACTGGAGTATCAGAGAATAGAATACATGACAGAGTGGAAGACGGTTGGCCTGGAGTGTGAGAATAACAGAATAAGAGTGTCTTTTCAACACTTTTTCAGGGTGAATTGGCAACTTTTGATTGATTGTAATATTAAATTAAAGTGCAATGTTTTATAGTGGTCTGTTAAAATTGGTTGTGCCTCTTACTGACAAATATATACGCTTTTAAATATCAGTTGATTTCATGCTCGGTATACTTAAAAATCATTTTCATAATTATGTACTTAATAAAATTCCATGCAATTGTAGTTTTGGTATACTAAACTGCTAAAAAAATCAGCTAAATTGAAACAACTCATTTCATACTTAATGCACTTTAATTGTGCAGAAGCAGTGCTGACTGCTGAAGTCTAATTAAAGACATAATTAGTATATTTGATTGTGCTGAAGTGTAGTAACTATTGCAAGTATGCTTTAAGTATACTTTAAATGTTTAGCATTCAAAAGGGAAATTTTACTCAATCCTCATTTAAAGTGACATAAACACACATTAATAAGAAATGTGCATTGTGCACAAGTAATGCTCCATTTCATTAAAAATGTCATGTTTTTACTAGGGGTTAGATTGGGGACTGTGATAAAATGTTTTCACCACATCTTCTCTTGATCCATATGAGCTAGTTTTGATCTGTGTCGGATCTGCACTGTCAGGGTGTTCATCGTGACCTGGACTCTATCCGGGACGAGTATCTGCGTCTGAGGGAGAAGATCTTGCGAGAGCTGGAGGGAAGCACAAATGCGGAGCAGACCCATTACCTGCGCTCTGAGCTGGACCACATCAACCAGAAACTGGGCAGTCTGCAAGGCTTCTCAACCGCTTACATCCAGAGGCAAGGACATTTAAAACATTTAAGTACACTTTTAGGTTAGGGTTCCTCAGATTTTGGGGTCAGATTTTGTTTGGTATAATATGGTACATCTCATAATTTCATTTATTATTTCACTGATTGGAGCATGTTGGAAATATAACATCCATTACTATAATTGGGTTTCATCTCCTGAGGCCTTATTATTATATCTATGGTGACTATAGCGTCATCCATAAATCCATGCATGTTTTTTGTTGCTCTTGCAGTGAAAATAAGCAGCGAAGGTTTAAGTATGAGAATTAATTAGCAGTAATCTTCTCACAGTTGTTTTTTCTCATAAGGATTTGTCTGTGCTTCCAGGCTCACAGCTCTTCAGGCTCTGCTCCAGAACCTTCTGCAGGCCGAGGACATCATTAAAGTCCATGAGGCTCGTCTTACAGAAAAAGAGACTTCTTCTCTTGATCTGAACGAAGTGGAAAAGTACCTCACGACTCTCAAGGTGAACTTAATATTGCTATTAATATTCATGTTCATATATCTGAACTCTAAGTATGATTGTCTTGTCTTTAAAATAATCAAACAAACTAACAAACAAACATATAGATATTTATTTATGTATTTATTTATTCATAAAACAAAAACAACAAAAAAACTAAAAGGAAAACAGAACATTTGAATGATAGGATAAGGATTATTGTTTTTAAAATACAGTAGCTTAACAGTGGTTGTCATAAAAAATGTTTTTGAAAAAAAAAATGCATTTTATTAAATAATAATAAAAAAATATTTAATTTTTGACAGAATAAGGAGATTTATTCAAGCATGAAAATGTAATAATTTAAATGCATATAAAAAGAAATAAAATGATAAAAATATCAATAACAGGTTCAAACCTCTCTTTTTTTACACTTCATTATGTTAACTTGCAGTGTTAAAGGTAAAGTCAGTGTTGTAGTGATTGAAGTCTTATGTCTTGTGCCATGCAGACGATGAAAGCAGAGCTGGAGCAGAAGAAAGGTGTTTTGAAGGCCATGGAGTCTGAGCTGTCCAAGGCCATGCACTGGAACAGTCAAATAGACAAATCCTTCCACCAGTGCGATGTTGACCTGTCCAGGTACGCAGAGCTCACTGGACAGATGACTGACCGCTGGCGCCGCATTGTGGCTCAGATTGATAGCAGGTAAGGAAAAAAAAAAAAATGCTGTTCTGGCAGGAATTTCCACATGCACTTTTGGGATGCACAATGGTCAATAGTGTAGAAGTTATGACCACCAAAATTAGTTTTATTCAACTTTATGTGCTTGTTTGTTAGGGTATGGGACCTGGAGAAACAAGAGAAACAGCTGAATCACTACAAGCAAACCAACTCCATGATAAACAAATGGATTCAGGAAACACGTCAGCGCCAAGATGCCCTCCAGATTACTAAATTCAACAGTCTGGACAGTTTAATGGACCACCTCAACCAGCAAAAAGTCAGTTCAACCCACTCTCTTTAAAATACCCACGTTTGAGTGTTATTAAATCTGTGACAAAGTCTAATGTGGTATTTTCTACATTTAATAATTGCATTGACAAGATTTTTAAGGTACTAATATGCACCCTTTAGGGCTAAATAATGTATAAAATATGTACCTTTTTCAAAAAATATCTCCCCAGTGACAACATTTGTACCTTTTTTTCCTGTGAATGTATGACCGGGCACTTTTTAACAGAGATGTAATCCTACCTGAAAACCATATTTAAGTAAAAGAAGACACAGCGAAACTGACCACATTATTTACCGAGACAAGGTTTTTAGAGACAAGGCTTAAGCGAGTGAAAAATTCTTTGCTACTTTGCTATTTAATGCTACACTCTTGAACTATGACCTCTATCTCCAAAGATGGCAATATAAACAATGTAGTTGTCAAAGTCAGTTGTGTCATGGAGTTAAGTCATGGAATATCAAGACCCTCTGACAGTAAGAATTTCCAAAGAAAGTACATAAAAAAGGTCTTGTTGTTCTTTGCTCAATGGTGAAATGCAATAATGTTTTTCCATAGCACAATTTTAGACAAGTTAATATTCTAAAGAAAGCGAATTTTGGATTTGAGTTAAGATTGCATAAAATATTTAATTGAGAAAACTGTGCTGTTAATAAACAGGCGCTGTATTCTGAGATAAAAGGAAAGAAAGAAAAAGTGGATGATGTGGTCAGAGATGCAGACACGTGTGCTGCCTCCATAAAGGTGAGACTTCTATATTTGTTATGTTTATTTAAAAAGTATATGCAAGCAGTGCAGAAGGCTCAGTCCTCATATAACTGTTTTTGCAGGACTATGAGCTCCAGCTGGCATCCTACAGCGCAGGACTGGAGACGCTGCTCAATATTCCCATCAAGAGGACTATGCTGCAGTCTCCATCCACTGAACTGAGGCAGGAGGTAATCATTACATCCAGGTTTTAAAGATTAGATCCCAAATTTTACACATAGTACTAAACATGGTGAACTAGCATCACAGTTTAAGTGATTTACTTTGACTCTTTGAGTGCATTTTCTATCTTCACTGACTTATAACTGTCTCAATAAAGGCGGCAGAGCTGCAGTCACGCTACATCGAGCTCTTGACGCGTTCAAGTGACTACTACAAATTCCTTGGGGAAATGATGAAAAACATGGAGGAGTTAAAGGTAAATTTATCTGTGGTATCTGTGTCTAAAATTTGAAAAAGGAACATGCATTTTTTAAATATCTTTACTGATACTAAAATGACACTTTTTTTGTTTAACAGAACATTAACTTGTTTTATTTTTGTCACTTGTAATAATTCTGTCACCTTGGTTAGGACAGTAAAGATTGGTCACTACACCGTCAAGTTAAGTTTACAAGTTTAGGATTAAAGCTAAATATTAGAGCTGCACTTTATTTTGATGGTTCCCTTTTGCAATACTGTTGACTATAAGTAACTTTGCAAGTACATGTCAACTAGCAGTCATTAGAATTATAGTAGTCTGTTAGGTAAGGCTAGTATTAGTAGTGTTGATACTAAGTGATGTACATAGAGAAAAACTAGGGAGCTCAATGTTTTCATTTTTTAAAAGTGAGAATTGGCTATGCTTATATGTTGCTACCACCATCTAACACTATTCAATCTGACTTTTTTTTTTAGATGCGGAACACTAAAATTGACCTCTTGGAGGAAGAACTAAAACGTCTAAAGGACAACTTCAAAGATCAAACACAAAAGAACAAGTCACTGGAGGATAGTCTGGCTCGCTATCGACTGGAGCTGACTCAGTCTAAAGAAGAGCTTATATCTATGGAGGAAATCAAGAGAACCCAGGCTAGACAATGCAATACAACTCAAGAAAGCCTGGACAGCACTCAGAATCAGCTGAAGAAGTTACAAGATGAGCTGTCCCGCCTCACCTTCCTCATCGAGGAGGAGAAACGCAAACGTAGGCTGGCTGAGGAGAGATACACCAATCAGCAGGAGGAGTATGAGCTTGCTGTCCGTAAGAGACAGAAAGAACTGGAGGAGCTCAGTTTGTCCAAAAGTCAATTTGAAAGGGCCATCAAAGAAAAAGAGCGGGAGATTGAACGGCTGAAATTACAGCTGGAAGATGAGGCCTCCCGGCGCAATGCAGCAGAATTAGAGACCTCAAAGGTAAGAACACAGTTGAACCAGGAGATTAATAGCCTAAAGCAAACTTATGAATCTGAGATCCACATCACCAAAACCAGTGTGCTCAAGACAACACAGCAAAAGGAGGAGGAATCGTCAACTCTGAGATTTCAGCTGGATAGGTTAGTCTCTGAGAAAAGAGACCTTGAAGAGGAACTCAGAAAGTTGCAGCTTTCGTTCTCCCAAGTCGAAGCGTCACGAAGGAAAGCAGAAGAGGACGCTCATCAGCAGAGGTCTTCGGCAACCGAAGGGAGCAGGTTCAAGAAGGAACTGGAGTCACAGATTCAGGTCATAACTCGTCAAAGGGAAGAGACCGAAACCAGACACAGGGTAGAACTGGCAGAGGCCAACAGAGCTGCTCAGGAAAAGACCCGTGAGATTACCTTGCTGTCCCAGAATCTTCAAGACGAGACCAGGCGGAGGAAAGCCTTGGAAGTTGAGAATCAAAGTCTCAGACAGTCTCAGGCTGAACTGCTCTCTAAGCACACTTCAACCACTGAGACCATTAATAAGCTGAAGGTCTCGGAGCAAGAGCTACTCATTATAAGGCGAGACATGGAGACGCAAAAGAACGAAAAGAGCAGGTTGGAACAGAATGCCATCCGGCTGCAGAGTCGCATCGGTGAACTGCAGACGAAGGTGAACGAGTTGCAGGCTGAACTGGAAAAGGAAAAGAGAAGTAGTCAGGATGAGCTCACAAGGAGGAAAAGGATCGAATCCGAGCTGGAGAAGGTCAATCAGACGTGCCGTGAATACACCACTACCATCAACACTCTACGGGTCCATCAGGAGCAGGAAAGTGCCTCTGGACGCAGATATGAGCAGGAGCTACGCAATTCTAAAGATGAGCTGGAGAGAAGCCAGAAGGAGTATAAAATCACAGTCGAGAATCTGACCAGAGTCAATGCCGAATTGAAGGCTTTGCAACAGCAGCTTCTGCGGGAACAAGCCCTTGTCCGTGAGGCCAATCAACGCAATGATTCCCTCTACAAGACCATAGAAGACAAGAGTCGAGTGCTAAATGAGAGCACCAGCGAGATTGAGAAATTGCAAAGCCTCACCCAGAATCTCACCAAAGAGCGTCTGCGGTTGGAGGAGGAACTGAGGACTATGCGCCTAGAGCGAGATGACGTGAAAAGAGGCCTAAGCACCATCGAGAGTGAAAGCGCTTCCCGATTGTCCGCCATTCAATTCCAGTTACAAACCAGCAATAACAGAGCACTGGAACTGCAGGAACTAATCAATGAACTGACTAAAGAGAGAGAAAGTTTAAGGGTGGAAATTGCCCAAATCCAAAAGCAGTTCTCGGAGGTATTTTTTTCTGAGCGACCTCAGTTGAATCAAAAATGCATCACCAATTTAAGCTATATCAATATGGCTTGGCTGGATAACACTTTACTGCATAATGCTTTATCTTTGAAAGCACATTTTCCGCATAACACTGCATGGTTACAATCTTTCCACAAAAAAAGCTTTTTTTAATACTGGCTTTGATAACATAATTTGTGTTGTTCTGTTTTAACTATGTTTGAATCAGTATGGTGTTGGTTTTATAATTCTTTCCGTTGATAAGTACTCTAAATGAATTATAATCTGACATAGTTCGTCAGTAAACTGTTTCTCTTTTATGTTCACAGACATCCATGATGATCCAGCGATCTGATGCCAACTACAGAGAAATTGTGCAAGAAAGAGATAGTCTTCTACTTAAACTGAAGCTGTCGCAACAAGACAAAGACAAGCAGCAGCGCTCTGAAGAAGAGCTCCGGCGCATCAAGCTCTCTTTGGAATCTGAGATCAAACAGAAGCAACGTCTCCAAGATGAAATTGATAAAATAACCAAGGATTTCAAGTACTGGAAAAGCCAATACGAGTTAAAGGAAGGGCAGATCAGACAGAGTGAGGCAGATCGAGACAAAGTACACAGAGACAAGGCCTCCTTGCAGAGCGAGATCCAAAGATTGACTGCCGAGCTGAGGAGTCTAGAAGAACGCTACAAGAGTCGTCTTCAGACCTCAGACAAGGAGATCTCAGAGCTCATTAAGAGGAAGGAGGCTTTAGAAAGGGAATTGAAGTTGTTGCAACAGCGTCCAGCTGCATGTTGTCGGTGTTCACAAACCAGTCAGTCTGTCTCTGAAAGCAGCAGTAAGAAAGTGACAGTGAAAGGTCTCCGTGGTGAGGTCTCGCTCTCAGAGCTTGTAGACTCAAACTTGCTTGATCAGACCGATTTGGATAAAGTAAACCGAGGACAACTAACAGGCAAAGAAATCGAGGACAGACTCAGGTCGTACCTAGGTGGCTCTGATTGCATCGCTGGTATCTTCGATGAGGCCAATAATAGGGTCTTGCCCTTTTACCAGGCCATGAAGGATGGTCTGCTTAGACGAGGAACCACCCTAGAGCTTCTTGAAGCCCAGGCTGCCTCCGGTTTCATAATCGATCCAGTCAACAATGTCTGCATGACGGTGGAAGAAGCATGGAGGAGAGCTCTTGTGGGAAAGGAGTTTAAAGACAAGCTTCTTTCTGCTGAAAAGGCTGTGACAGGATACAAAGATCCCGCAACAGGAAAGATCATCTCACTCTTTCAAGCAATTGAGAAAGAGATCATAGAGAAGGGTCATGGGATTAGACTTCTGGAAGCTCAGATCGCTAGTGGTGGCATCATTGATCCCAAAGGGAGCCATAGAATTGATGTGGAAGTGGCTTACAGGAAAGGTTACTTCGACCGCGAAATGAATGAGATTTTGACGTACGAGGGCGATGACACCAAAGGTTTCTTTGATCCTAACACCCACGAGAACCTCACATATCTGCAGTTGAAAAAGAGGTGCATCAAAGACCCCAAGACTGGGCTTCTCCTGTTGCCTTTGAATGACAAGAAGAAACCAAAGCAAACGACATCTCAAAAGAACACGCTCCGCAAGAGGAGAGTGGTAATTGTCGACCCTGACACCGGCAAAGAGATGACCGTGCGAGAAGCGTACCATCGAGAGTTAATTGACTACGACACTTTCCTGGAGCTTTCGGAGCAAGAGTGCGAATGGGAGGAGATCACTATCGAAACATCTGACGGCAACAAGCGTTTACTTATTGTCGACCGCAAAACTGGAACCCAGTATGACATTCAAGAGTCCCTAGACAGGGGAATTATTGATAGACAAACTCTGGACAAGTACCGTGCCGGGACTATGGCCCTCCATGAGTTTGCAGGTCTGATAACAAGCAAGAGCAATGGTTCTGAGCTTTCCATCTGCTCCAGCAGTCCTGAGGATGTCGCTACTTGCAGCAGTCCGACGCAGATTGCGCCTTCATCTCCAACCATCCGCAAACGTTTTGCTAGCGTATCTATTACACTCTCACCCCCATCTGATATTTTTGATGACCAGAGCCCTGTGGGAGCCATTTTTGATACAGAGACCCTTGAGAAGATTACTATCCCCGAGGCACAGCGACGTGGAATAGTGGACAACATTACTGCTCAGCGGCTCTTGGAAGCCCAAGTTTGCACTGGAGGAATTGTCAATCCTGCTACTGGCCAGAGACTCCCCCTGAAGGATGCTGTACAGCAAAGCCTTATCGATGAAGACATGTCCCTCAAGCTAAAACCAGCACAGAAGGCTTTTGCCGGTTTTGAGGATGTGAAGACCAAGAGGAAACTTTCTGCCGCAGAGGCCATTAAGGAGAAATGGTTGCCTTACGAGGCTGGGCAGAGGTTTCTGGAATTCCAGTACCTGACGGGTGGACTCGTAGAACCAGAAACTGGCCGCCGGGTGAGCATTGAAGAGGCCATCCGAAAAGGATGGCTTGACGGCAAAGGGGCTCAGAAGCTGCAGGACACAAGGAACTACATTAAGAACCTGACCTGTCCTAAAACCAAACTCAAAATCTCATACAAAGAAGCCATGGATAACTGCATGGTGGAGGAGAACAATGGCATGAAGATGCTCCAGGCTACTTCGATGTCTACCAAAGGCATAAGCAGCCCATACAACGTGTCCTCAGGAGCAAATTCTCGTACAGGATCCAGGGCAGGGTCTCGTACCGGCTCCAGAAGTGGATCACGCAGAGGCAGTGTTGACTACAGCTCTTCAGTTTCTTACAGCTACATCTCATCTTAATTATACAGTGTAATTCCTATGCTTAGAATGTACAATTTACGTTTAATGATTTTCTAATATAGAGGATATATGTATGGGATTGGGATACAGATCTACATTAACTTCTTTTACTAGCACTGATCAATTGTCTTGGGAGTTTAATATGTTTTAGATTTTATGATTTTTGATTATTTACACATGGGGAATCATAGATTTATCATGACATTTAACAATGTTTTCATCATTCCTTATTTGGTTTATTTACTCTGTTTTCTAAAATTTTTCTTTTGCATGTTTCATTTGACATTTTATGTTTATTCGTTGAGCAGACACTTCTAAAACAAATAAGAAATGTAACAAGCAATTCCATCATTATCCATAGTTTGGAAACCTATATCAGGAATAAGTATCAACATGGAACTAGTCATTTCAAAGTGGAAAAATTTTCTGTGATTTGCTTTTTAATAATCTGATTTTGTTTATATGGAGCAATTTCACAAATAAAAACTATCAAATTATATGCTACCATTCTCTCTGTTACTTATTACTACAACAGTCTAAACTATTTTGACACATTCCTCTTACTCAGATTATTTCAGTTATAATGAATAATTTGTGGGTGTTACAGATGATTTTGTCCCCAACACTTTTTAAAACAAAAACACTGAAAATATGCAGAAGACTTACAAAGCAAAGAAAAAGCCAACCTGCTATTATTAATTGGACTAATATGTAATGAACACACCAACAATGCAAGTAGGCATACATCGGACATACTGTCAGTATCAAGTCTTCGTGTGCAATTTAACAAAAGCATCAAAAATTAACCAGAAAACAATAATACGATAAAACCCAGATAATTTAAAACGTAAGAGATCCCAAAAACCAAGATCTCTGCTTCAGTATCACAAACACAAAGTGGCTTGCTTTTTGAGCAGATAAATAAATCAGACAAACACGTGTGCAAAACAGCTAAAATATGAATA
>JAUMHI010000034.1:1296451-1320708 GCA_032359435.1 Enteromius unitaeniatus
ATACTACCTTTTCTAGTATCTTTGACAGAAAAGGGAGATTTGAGATCGGTCTGTAATTAACTAGATCTTTGGGGTCAAGTTGCGTTTTTTAACGAGAGGCTTAATAACAGCCAGTTTAAAGGCTTTGGGGATATATCAAACCCACATCCAAAGCCGTATCTACAGCCCTCACGTTCTAACTGTCCTCTGTTAAAGTTTGGATGCGTGTCTTTAGTTCTAAAATCTTCTCTGTCAGCCTAACTATATCCATTTTTGGTTCCACAAAGAACTATTCAGTCAAAGGTTCTTTCGAGAACCATCTCTTTTTATCACCTGAGGAACCTTCTCTCAACCCCAAAAAACCTTTTGTGAAATAGAGGGGTTCTTCAGATGTTAAAGTTTCTTTATGGAACCATTGAGACAAAAAGGTTCTTCTATAGCATCGTGAAGCACTTTTATTGTTAAGAGTGTCACATTATAGTCAGCATTAACTTTGACTGAATGGGGGAAAATACAATGAATTTAACCATTGACTAATCATTTCTGTCTAAAATTCCCTTTCAAAATGATTGAAACAGTGTTAAAGTTCACTCACACTTTGGAAGCAAATTCTCACTGTAACTAGCTATTAACTTTTGCCTCAATTAAACTACTAATCTGCTGATTACTACTAGTTAGTAAGGTAGTTGTTAAGTTAAGGTATGGGGTATGATTAAGGCATATAAAATATGGTCATGTAGTATAGGAAATTATTGTGACACATTGGGAGTCTCAATTGTGGTGAAAAGAAATTGATTCTCAAATGCAAGGGACTTGCTTGAATTCAGTTTGGTTAGTCTATAAACATTTTTTGCATGAAGAATCACTTTTGACAAAAGAATTTGTGAAAGCCAAATAATTATTAGGAGCACTTTGTTTTGCTCTTTTTCTGTGTTTTATGGAGAGAAAAAAATGAATGAATTAAATGAATTTAACTACAAATTTCTCTTCTATTACAGTATGTCATCTGAAATACCAACGGATGCTTTTCTGAATCCTTGTGGTGTTTTGAGGTCGTATAAAGTGCTTCTTTAGGATGTGTTGACTTCTTTGATATTTAATACGGCTCTTTCAAGTACCCTTAGTGTGTTATGCATGTTAATTAGCACAAATACTTAAAGCTTATTGACCCTCTCGTCATTGGGCTATTTATATTAAGGAAAGCATGCTGATAATTAAATTCCCATAGCTCTGCCTAAGCTTTATGCATAGATAAAGACAGCGCTCGTCAAATTCAGCTTCAAAAGTGTGACTCCAGAGATCTGTAATGGCAAAAAATAATCACGTCTTCCAATAATAGGACGATGTGCCTGAATGGGTAAGCATTTAATTAGCTGAATGAGCACTCACTCTTACATGAGAATTAGCTTTAGGGAATTTGTTTTGATGTAAAAAAAAAAAAAAAAAAACATCACCTGTAATATTAGGGCTTCACAGTGTTTTTGTGGAAATACAAGCCAATGAAATGCTTTAGAACTGGATCTATTATATATGTTTGCCTTGACGATTTTATCCAAAACAATGAGGAACATCATCACCAATTCTTAATGGGACAGCAATATTCAAAGTGCACAATGCCAGGTTTAAAGTCTAAGATAGATCAAGATAGAGCAGAGATGGAATGCAGAAACAAAAAGAGAAATAATAAATATTTTTAGAGTTGTAGTGTGTAATAGAAGCATTACAAGCGTGCTGCCATCTTTAGAGGTTTGTTTTTGAACATCACTGTTGAAGTGGATTTAACAAATCTTATCATGCATTGATTTTAAATTTTGAAAATTTGCAGTTCATTCATAAATTCATACGACCTTACCTTCACGCTTTAGAAATGAATGACTGAAAAGGAGCTGAGCTATAAGGTCTGTTGTTGTGAATTAGTTACTGTTAGTGCTTTGCTTTTTGAACGCTGGGATGTTTTTAGTCGAGGTTTTCAGCTCATTCTAGAAGAGAAGCTGGAGGTTTTAGAGTTTCTGGCAACATGTCTGTGCAATATCTGCGCAAATACAGATGTTCTTTAGTGTGCTGGAAATGCAAAAAAAAAAAAAATGCAACTCCTTGATCTTTTTTTTTAAAAAAAGCTTTGACCCGTTCTATCAATAAAGTGCTGAAAGCTCTTTCCTCAGAGCATTTTCCATTTCATTTTCAGTAAGGGTTCAGAGGAAATTCTATGAAATGTATTACAATAATTTATATTTGGGTAAGGGCTGGCATTCCTTAACTTTATTTAAAAATGCATTTGGAAACAATATAATTAAACTAACACAAGACAAAGTCAGTAGGTAACTGGACATTTAAAGGGATATTATCATACACCATTTAAAACCACCATTCAAAGTAACACAATGTCAACTGTATAAGTGTATTGCTTTTTTTTATTTTTATCTTTTTACAAGAGGCTATTTTTGTACATTTGTGCGTTTCACATATTGTAGCAATCCAGTGTCGCCCTCTAGTGCTTCAGACGCGCGACAGCATCTTGAGCCATTAACTCTATGCACATCTACATTTGTCAGATAATACAGTACATACTTAAAAACAGATTTCATAAAAAGGGCATAGATTTAAAAAAGATTCAGCATTCACAAGCAGGTCTTCACTGATCGCTATTGCATGTAGGCAGGAATCACATTAAGACATTTTTGTATGTATATTTTTCAATGTTAATTAAGTTATAGATATTTTCCCAGCTTCAATACAGTTTAGTGAAGAATACTTTTTCAAAAACTGAAGCTTAAAATGTCTGCTATATACAGTGTTTAGACGGATTATGAGGTTTCTCCACAAGGCCGCACTATAGTATAGTGTTTCACCCCAACCACCTCCAAAACATCTCCATCATCCACTGTAAGTTAGGGTTGGTAGAATAAGTTGATATGTGCTTCTAGTAGAACGTGTGTTGTTGGGCCAACAAAATAAAGTGTTATTAAGCAGACTACTATTACTAGTCTAATGACTGCTGACATGTAGTTACAAAGCTAGTTAGTAGAGTGTCTAAAGTGGACAATCAAAATAAAATGTTACTCCAAATAATTATGGCATGCACTTTGGTAGTAAAGTTGATGTGATGAACAACACTACCCTGATTTCACCATGCTCCTTACATGCATTAACTAGCATTTAAACCTACAGCCCTTTCATTTTTATTTGATTTATTTATGTATTTATTATGTTTCCCTGTTATACTCGTGGTGTTCCTGATGAATAAATGTCAAAAAAGTGAATCTGGCTAACTATACTTGTGTGAACTCGACACTACTGTACTTCCTTTCAAAGTTAATGGCTGAGAAATGTGGGGGGGAAAGTTCAAATGTTTTCAATCATAAACATGAGCTTCACTTTATTCTCAACCATATTCTCTTTTCGATTACAAAACATTTTTTTCAATGTCCCTTTGAAATAACTACAATTCATAGTGCTGTATAAATCTTCTATCAGGGCAGTTGAAGCTTTGTAACCCCTGCACTCTCACTGCATGCAGTCAGGCATCGTCCTCTCATGGGTGGGTCCATGTATAAGTCTGAGCTGCTCCTCACCATCTGCTGTGTGTAGCAGGAACAAGTTCCCATCAGGCACCGCTCCGAACACCCCTGTGGTAATTCCCAAAGCACCATTTAGCAAAGGTCAGGCCTTTGTGTTTTTCCTGCTGGGAAGAAATGCAAGGCATTCTGTGAATTGCTCTGCGTTAAATCCGGCACTTTTTCTGTTTGTGTGTCTCAGATGTATGGGAGGATGGAGCTGGGCTGGGTAACAGCACCTTTGCTCAGATAACAATCAGATGTTGTTGGCGCTCCGAGGTCAGTCTGGAACCTCCATTCTTGTTAAATACATCAGATAAGTCTGAAAGAAATTCCGGGTTTAAACCCTGACAGCTTTTACTCATAACAGATAGCCTTAGATAGACAAGTTTACATGCTCTTTATTAAGGATGTTCTTTATTATGTTAACAGTTCAACATTATAAATGGAATATTGATTAATTCAAATATGTTGTTATTATTATTATTATTAAAACCATAATCAAAATTACCCTTATTACCCATATCCCATATGAATTTAAATGAACCATGCCAATTTTCTACCCTGAATTTAAACTTTTGATTTAAAAGCTCAGTTTAATCACTATGTAGCAAACATAGTAGTTAGTGTTAATGTGCCTTTTAAACTCGAAACAATTAAGACAGCTGTATTTATGTTCTACATTAATACAGTAATATGTTTGACTTTTTATTAAAATGGTTTAAAGCTGAAATGCCAATATGTACGATTATTTTGTGTGTGAAAACAGTAAACCGTGTTATTTTATGGCTTAAATTAATGTCACTATAGACATTGTCCAACCCCACTCAGCGTTCATTATACCTGTGCCGCTCTTTAAAAGATTCATAAATTGCCTAAAATGAAATTTACCATGTCTATATTTTTAAAAATGTTGTTTTTTTTTTTATTTAGTCTACTAGATGGATTAAACTGCTAATAAATACAAGAAAGGATTACACATAAACATAATTTGCAGCCTATATTTTTGTCTTATAGGAATCAATAGCTCCTTGCTGGATTTATTAGTCTGGAGCGCTGCTCTTAAAAATAAAAGTGCTTAAAGGGTTCTTCACTGTTTTTGGTTCCACAAAGAACCATTCACACTGCAGCTAACAAGCTTTTTCTTGTTTCCAGCCAAAATATCTAAAGATTCTAAAATATGTAAGTAAAAATGACAAGACAAAACCCCCATTTCAGCCTGCTCAAATTAGACAGGACAAATACCCCGGTTTAGTCAGTAGTAAAACATCATTCAAAATACTGCTAAAGGGTCAAAAAAAATAAATATTCAATTAAAAGACTTAAAATAAATTGATATAAAGTATTTAAAATATTGTCATGAATCATAGTGAAACCTCACTCTGCTGTTCTTATGTGGTAGAAGATGGAAAACACTTTATCACTCACTGTGTGGAAATATTGTGTTCTTTGTTTTTAAATTAAACAGTCAGGCATGGAGAAGTGTAGGAACACAGAAACTTGTGGATTGATGGGACACGGGGCCCTCTCAGTATTTTCACAGCTTCAACATGGAAGCATTAGCCCTATTTGTTCAAACGAACATCATGGTGCTCTGACAGTGAGTGCACTCCATCAGTGCATTATGAAACAATTTAGATGTTTTTGGCTTTAAAATTGTGTCTTGAGTGCAGTGCCATTAAGAGAGTGAGTTATGATTATACATTAGTGCAAATGTTTTTTGAGTGCTGCGATAATACATAGACTTTACTTAAACTTCAGCAGACAAAGAACAATACACACACATCTAAATAACATTGAGGATCCACAGTACCAGACAAAACACAACGGGCTTATACACACTATGGGAAACTCAGGACACGTGAGGAAGACAGGTGGCGGGGGTGAACTAATCAACTAAAACAAGAAAGGACCAGATAAGGAGACCCAGGAAGACGTGAAAACCAAAGCAAACCTAAATAGTATATACAAAGACACCAGGCGTTACAGTAACTATCTTGTCAGGCATATTTACAACAAAATCAATTTCCGACAAATTAAAAAACTTGTCATTTTAAATTTTTTAAATTTGCTCTGGACCTTCTCTTTTTTACCCATTTATCAGTAAGATATTTTTACTCATTTAAAACACATTACAATGTAATATGCTTCCTTATTTTTATATATATATATATATATATATATATATATTAACATGAACAAGTCAGAATAAGCATGTAGTTTGAATTTTTACATTAATATTGTGTTAAACACAATATTTCTCACATTTCTGTCACATTTGAAACCTTAAAAGTAGACACTTTACATTTAAAGTGCTTTCTATGGACATAAAATCCCTGTTGTGAATTTCTTTTGATGTTCACCCTCATATACTGTAGTATGAAATAAATGTATTTTAAATACATTTTTATTTTACAAGAGTACATGCATACATACATAATCATATTGCAATATTAATCACAGAATGAAGTAGCCACCATCTAAATATAAGACAAGTAGTTATATCTACAACATAATTTATAACTGATTTTCCATTAAATATAGGCCGAAATTAACGTGAGGAATGTTCTGATAAGTAAAAATATTTAACCATGTAATAAAAGACATTCTGGGCTTTTAAGAAGCATATATGTTTCAAGCAGCTCTCAGAATGATCTATATTGACAGGTAATTGCTCTTGAGACTCTATGAGCAGAAGTTTGGGAGGCCCACATGCTCTTATGGTGAAAGCTAAGAGGCTGTATGGAGACAAACACTTATCAGGTGTAGAGAAGCTATTTCTTCACTCGGCTTTCGGGAATATCTCACATATTTGGATAAGTGGGCAGCCGAAGTGCCTGATGGTCTTTGCTCTCCGCCGCCGTGGTTTCATGCTTACAATGACAGGATATGGGGTTAGAGCAACATCCATGTTCTACACCTTCCTTCATCCTTTTTTTTTAGTTAGGCTAAAAGCAACACTGGGTTTTTGTGTCAGAAATGTGCTCAATACAGTGTTTCCTCTTCTAAAGGTGGCTTCCTGTTTTATTTGGTTTTAAAAGGTACATTTGTGTTTAAAAATTGTTGCTGACAAGATGCTACAATGTGTGTAACATAGTTTTCCAAAGAAGAATTATGCCACATGGGTTAAAACGAGTATTTGCTAGTATGATCTTCACTGCAGAAATAATAGGATGCACGTATTTGACCATATTTTAATATACCTCTGGCTAAACATAATTATTAGACACAGTGCTGACAGGGCAAGAAAGACAAAAAACTCCATATAATCTTATGCATGGTAGTTTATGTCTTAGGTTTTCGTTTTTAGGTTCATTTTTCTATTTTAAAGGAATAGTTCTCCCAAAAATGAAAATTCTGTCATAGTTCCAGACCTGTATGAATTTCTTTGTTCTGACGAACACAAAGGAAGATATTTTAAAGAAAGTTTGTAATCAGGCTGTTTTAGGAAAAAAATACTATGAAAGTCAATGGTGACCAAAAACAGCTTGGTACAAACATCCTTCAAAATATCGTCATATTTGGGTGAAACATTCCTTGCTTTTTTAAAATTTTACTTGAAATATATATTTTAGAACACATGCATTTTGTTAAACTAGAGTATTTACTACATTAAAACACATTTAATCCTCACAGTATACAGAGCTTGCATGTGACATCCTTTCTCAGTTAGAAAAAAAAAGCTACGATATTAATAGTTTGCTATTAATGGTAAGTAAGGTAATTTATGCAGACTCTGAAGCTGCTGAGACAATCCTTTCAGCACTATTACCTCATTCAGATTTTTCAGAGAGAGATTTCTCTTTTTTTCAGCTTGAGCTCAAAGACAAGGGGTGCTGTGAGAGTGGTAGCGCTGAATGAGTTGAAAGAGGCTACCCTGAATTTAATCCTTTTAGCGAGGGGCACGGCGAGACCCCTCCATCCCCCATCGCCCCGCATGAGGAAATCAATGCGTTAAAGTCATTGAGTGTGAACAATTGTTTCCAGAAACATGAATTCACAAAAGCCCAGCCAGTAATATCTAGAAAGCTGAGCCAAAGCCTTACACCTCAGAACACACCCATTATTTATTTTTTCAATTAATTCTACCATAGTGCATTACTTGTTCTCTCATTAATCCTGCATTGAGCTTTGTTGTTTTAAATGCCAAGGACACTCTACGTCATGATGTTTTCGGCAGGGCATTGTGTGGAGGAGAGGTTTAACTGAATCCCCTCGGGAGCAGCCGCTGGTAGCTTCCTGATGTATAGGACACTGCCTTCAAGATGCACGCAGAGGAACTTCTCATTTCCTTGGCTCTCTCAGATCCATTGTGCCCTTCACATGTTACTACGTCATTAGAACTTATATCTTCCACCACCAGAGGAACCGCCAACTGTTGCATTACTCCTCCTGCGTTAGTCACTCTGGACGTGGTTAATTTTAATTTAAATTTTTTTTTGAGACAAAATTTAAAAAATGTTGAGACTCTCATTTCCATGCAAAGACCAACGCTTTTAAAAGGACACAGTGAATGCACTTAAAAGTAATGCAACAATTTTTGAAAAAAAAAGCAAATTGTCAGTACATCCTTTATGAAGCATTGTCCTAACATTAACAGTCATTAGTAAGCAGTTTATAAATGCCTTGTTCTTAATTTACAAGCATATGTATTACAAAGAAGATTTAAAGTCTAAGTTATCTTCCTAACAAGAAACAGCCACAACATAGAAAAATGAAACCGTACAACTGTATAATGGAATTTTTATTTTATTGTTTTCTATGAAATTGCAGAGGTTTATTTTTCATTTTTTATCAAGTGTGCAGATAATTTTTTTTGCATTTTGAAATATTTCTGTATCTCTCTGCATGTGCTTTGCTTGAGTTTTTTATACTTTATAGATATGCTCAAGAGCAAAACATGTATAGCTGTATTTATAAACTGCTTACTAAGCATTTTTAATGTTAGAACAATGCTTTATTAAAGATTAATTGACTATTTACTAATGCTTCATAGTGTGTACAGTTACTATAAAGTGTTACCGCATTTTCTTTTGTTTTCTACTTTGTTTGAAAACTGACATCTCAAAGATGTTTATCAGATGTCTGGCCACAGCAGATGCTTACCAGATGAAGTGCTCTTTAACAGACATCTTGCAGACGTGCTAAACATCTAGCATTAACATTCTTGCACTGCATAATTTCACACTGTGCAAATTTCGCTTCGCATCTAAACTTCAAGTGTGAAACATAGCTGTACAATTGGTACATAGCCCTTTTTTTTGATGCAAGTGCATAGCAGTTAAGGTAAGTTAATAAAAAGTGGCACTAAATTGTTTAAAAGCAATTCCAAAAAGGAATGACACTTTTTTTTGCATATGCCACTTAATGGCTGTATAATTTAATCAAATTCAATTCAAATGTGTCTTCACATAAATAGGTCTTCAGCACTTTCAGAAACAGCACTTTAGCATGTCAATTCCGCAATTCATCAACAAGTTCTACAGTGTTCAGGTCATGTAAGCCACGAATGCTCTGCAAACCCAAGCCATTTGAGAGAGTTTAGAGACTGGCTTATTAAATTGCCCTGTCATTTGAGGTGTAATGTAAGGCTTACATAATAAATTGTGGGTAATACACGTGTGACTGTCTAATTTTCTGCAGATTTGTGCCAGTTAGAGGGATTCAGGTGAGCAGATCAACAGCAGTTTTGGCTCATGCGCTTAATTGCTATGAATCATCATTATTGTTTTGTGTTCTCATTGGTTTGTTGGTGTGTGAGTGATTTCATGAACAAGGAAAACTGTCCAAGAATCAGTCACCCAAGCGAAAAAAATGTGCTGTTGCTGCCAGATCTTAATGATCAAAAATCACATTGTATTTGAAGCAAAAGTTTGAAGGATTTGTTGTACATTAACAACTTAGAAGATCTATTAAGAGAATGTAAGAATGAAGTCATTAAAATCTATCAAACAATTGACTTCAGAAATGACAAAGATGTTTTCTGCAAACTCAAATCAAGCCCTGATGGAAGTGAACAGACTTGGCTTTTACCCTTGCAGCGAAAGACTGAAGGACTGAAGCCTGCAGTGAATTCAAAGAGGTTTACAGCTAGCTTTCACTCCAAAACAATACCATTAATGGTCACAGCAATGTGCTTGGACAGACACTTCCAACTGATTTCTACCCCGTGTCTGCACCTGATGTGGACTGTGCTTTCCTTTGTGAAACAAGTGTGTAATTTCTGCAAAGACATGTTCCATTCATAAAGATAGTTCTTTGAAACATTGACAATTAGCAGGCAAATGGTCAGTTAACATCAAGGTTTCTATGTTGATTTGGCTCTTCCTGTCTAGTTCTGGTGCCAAGAAGAACTGAATAAGTTGGGTTTTCACAAGTGAAACAATGTCCTCATTATTGGCTGTCCATTGAGTGAACCTGAGATTTTGTGTGCAGACTATAAATAACGTTGCTCCAACAGCACAAGCCTGTATGGAACAAACAGACAAAATTAAATCATTAAATAACTGAACAACTTGGCTCTCAGAAAGTAACACGCATGCAGTTATTTATATTGAAACAGTTTGTTCACAATTCTTAAAATGTTGACTGAATGGACTATGACAGTAAATTTATTATGTACCGTAACTTAAAAACCAGTAAACTGAAGGATTGCCACAGCATTGGCATTGCTCTCACTCTTTGCTGCATCTTCTGTTTGCTTGAAGAAGAAATATACAATTGAGGGAAGTAGCTTCCAGATTGCTTCCTTCCCATGAAAAGCCCTTGATGGCCACAGAGCAAGAGAAAGGGGAGCATTCAATCTCCCTAGAGATGGTCTTTGTGAGATTGCCCTAATCTATTTCTGTTGTCACGTCATTGAATTCACCTCTCATTGACTGAGTATTCTCACCGGTAGTCCCAGCACTCGCTGTCTGCTTGGCACTCAAATTTATGGACTCTAAGCTGGCATCCAACAAGCAAGTGGCCAAACCATTCAGGTGGGCCATGTGAATGAGGCAGAACGTTGCCAGACTTGGAAATCTTTGTAAGCTCTGTGTGTTGCAGCAGCTATTTGAAGTTATTAAAAAAAAAAAAAAAAAAAGTTTATAAGGTATTTAATGTAAGGTTAATGCATTCATTTTAATGTGTTACTTGTTCCTTTGTAATTATTTGTGCTTAACTATTTTCCTGCAATTGAAGGATTAAAAATATAGTACCTCTGTGCATTTTTTGTGCAACACCACTTTCACAGCAGTTTCAAAGAGAAATGTTCACTGAGTGGTGCTAAAACACAGGTTCAATACGTGAATCTTTGCACGTTTTCTAACTCTAATCCTACCCGATAGTGTTAACAAATGCAAAACTAATATATAAAAACGCATTTGTTGATGCAACCGTGCCATTTCAACTTCATTTTACACAGATGTGAAGTGTTTTGTTGAAGAGTAGCCACACAGGTTTGAACCGGAGCTCCTCGTCTCTCAAGTACATCTCTGTACCTTAGATTTGAGTTTTCATCCAGCATATTAATATTGTTTTGAAGTCACATGATATTCTTCAAGTAATTGTGTCTCCAGGTGAAACAGCAATGCCTCATAAAAGCCTGGACAGAGGGAATGTTGAAGTTGGTAATCCAGAAAACACTGAAATGGTGATAACCTGGTGGCGGAAGAGGGTGTTACGTTGTGGACAAATTCAGGCCAGGCGAGCTGATCGCGCCAGGTGGAGGGGTTATGGGCGATTAAGGTGTGGAGTAACCGTTCGAGGATCTGATTTGTGCGTTCGCCCTGACCTTTCATCTGAGAATGAAATTCTGACGACAGACTGGCGGTTGAAACAAGCTGATGGCAGAATTCCATCCAGACCTGAGAGATAAATTGTGGACCCCTATCCTATACAACATCATTATGGAGTTCATGGATCTTAAATACGGAGTCAAAAACTTTTAAGGGCAGTCTCCCTGGCGGATGGAAGCTTAGGGAGAGGGATAAAGTGAGCTGCTTTCGAAAAACGATCAACCACTGTCAGAATTACGGAATCAACAAGAATGAGATAACAAGAAAAGCTGTCCTCCGATTAACCGAAAATGGCCAGACAGAAAGTGAGGTTTTACATTCCTATGGCTGGGATGGTAGGAAATCATAAAATTGAAACGCCCGGAAAAAAAAGCTCACTGGGCCTGTCGCAGACTGACGATACGTCAAATTGCGATGATTGGTCCATATGGCGAAAGGATGGTTAGCCCCCTTGAGCCAATGGTGTCATTCACCTAAGGCTAGACGAACGACTAAGACCTCGTGGTTCCCGACTTCATAATTACGCTCCGCAGGTGATAGACGATTTGGGAAAAAAAGTGCATAGGTGAATCTGATCCTCCGTCAGTGAAAACTATGAAAGTATAGCTCTGATGCGTCCCACCTCTGATGCGTCCACCTCGACTATGAATGGTCTGACAGATCAAGGGTGGTGAGGATGAACACTGAAGGGAATAGCATCTTTAAATGCTTAAATGCGTCCTCTGCAGCTGTAGACCAAACAAAACGAACCTTGGTTGAGGTAAGAGCCGTAAGCAGAGCAGCTTCTTGACTTAAATTGCGAATAAATTACCTATAAAAGTTCACAAAACCCAGAAATCTTTGGAGAGCCATTAAAAAACTGCGTGCAGCTTAGTGGGGTCCATACTAATCCCCTGAGCTGAGATGATCGACTCGAGAAAAATTTCTCCACTTTTACAAATAACATGCTGAACATGTTCTTGATGGGAAGCGGAGAAAATCTAAATATCATCCAAATAAACAAAGACAAAATTATTCAGCATGTCGCGAAAAACATCATGGACAAGAGCCTGAAAAACGGCTGGTGCATTGACAAGGCCGAATGGTAGGACCCGGTATTCAATGTGGCCGAGCGGAGTGTTAAATGCGGTCTTCCACTTGTCCCCCTCTCTTGATTCATACCAGAAGGTAAGCATTGCGGAGGCCTAATTTAGTGAAAATCTTTGCTCCCTGCAAGATCTCGAAGGCTGACGGCATCGAGGCAACTTGAAAGGACAAATGTGATGCGCTACAAAAAAATCCTTCTTGTAGTGTGTCTTGGGAATTTTTCCAATAGGATTTAACCCATAGAATCCTTCACATACCAGTAGACACCATTGTACTTTTCTTTAATACCAATATAATTGCAATTATAACCATTAAATCCATTACATTTCTATTGTTTTTTGGGCAGGGTCCTATAGTTTTTTTCAGCAAGGTGATTTTATAATGTGCACAAGTGACAAGATGATGTGGAGTCTGAACAAGTCGTTTTGACAACTTCACTTGCGATCTGAGAAATGAAACTAAGTCAAAGCTGGCACAGTTTAAGAGCAATAGGCATGGGAAGGGAAGCCATCAGAGACTCTCATCTGTTGGTGGGTTCAGATCTCTTGGGGAATGTTCTCAAGGAAATGCATTGTGTCTCTGTTTTCCTCAGAACTTGTAGTTAGACTGTCAACACTTGAGAACTAAGCCCTAATCTTTTATGACTCAGCAGATTATTATGCAAATCTTTCCAGTAACATTTTGCAACTAGCATATTCCTATAAGGTTAAGTGTGATTTCTGTACCACTGATGTTACCAAATAAAATTTCTGAAAATAACGATAAATAGGTTTCCCAAACACTCCCCATCTTCGTTTATTCAGTTGGTTGGGTAAACAGTTGTTCCCTCCTAAATGAATGACATTGATTGATGCGGTGTGTTTCCCAAAACTGCCAAGATCTGGCACCTCAGAAAACCAAGCTTACATACATATATAGAAAATATAATTGATTTGACTGCACTGACACTACTGATTAAGAGCAAAACTTGAACTGCAATGAATAAAGATAATAGTAGATAATAGTTATTAGAGAGAACTGAACCTTAAAATAAAGTGTGACCATTAGAGTTTTATAGCTGAATTGAATTTGGTCAGTAAATGCTACACTTTGCAGCTCTAATGTGAATGTGAATCCACATTAACTAAATTAAGATGAATAATGACACTATTATCTTCTGTATGCTTTACAGCTAAAACTAACATTGTTTCATAATTGCTGCATTTTGCAACATCACCACTGTTATTTTCCAGTTTATTACTGTGAAGCTGCTTTAAACACAATCAAAGCACTATACAGTATATAAATGTGCATTGACATGGTCACATACATAACCAGCTGCATGGGAACAATTTATAATGTTTAAAAAATGTTTCCATACAGGCCCATAGAAAGCATTCTGACTCAGTGCATCTCAGCTTGGTACAAAAGCCCTTCAGAGAATGGAGCACATGTCAGGAACTGCTCTTTCCTCTCTGCAGGGTATACACATCAGATGATGCTGTAGCAGGGCTGTTAAAATCATCAAGAACCTTACACATCCTGATAACTGTCTGATCAGACTTCTGATGGCCAAATCCCACTTACACTTAAGTCTATAATGCTCAGTATTCTGATTTATACTAAGTGACATATTCAGTGCACACAGAACTTCACGTTGTTTTTGCTATCTCTTTACAATTTTGTCTTGTTTTTGCACATTGACCTTATACTGTTTTATCTTTTATCTAATATTTATATATTTAATGCACAGTGTCAGTAGCTGACCTAACATTTCATTGCAAGTTGTATTCTCTTATGTATGTGACACATCCTTAATCTTGTGTACAGTTATTGCCATTAAAAACTATAAATAACATGTATTAATGCTCATGCATCTTCCTGAATCAACACCCCCAAATATAATATCAGTGGGTTGACTAGTTGTATGAAAATGCACAAATGAAATTGTACAAATTCATACAAATTTAACATAATTCCAAAAAGAGCATGTTGCCATATAAATTGCAAATTATTTGAATGGAATGTAACAATATTGAAACTAAACAATTTATCACTGATCAATAATCTTTACTTCAGAGAGTTACATTAAAGTACAAAGGGAATTACTTTACAAAATCAAGATGAAAGTTCTAAATGAAATGGAGCATTTATACTTACTGGGGTATATTGTATTCTGTGTAATATTGAAACAATGTAAACTTGGTTGCATTATAATTTTAAAGATCCATATTTTTGTTTCCGAGCTCTTTAAATCATAATGCTTTTCTAAAGAATTCAAAATCATGTGCAATTCTGTAATGTGATAAAGAACAATAGCATGCATTTTGTGCATGCAATCATCTCATTAAAGTGACAGCTTATCAATGTCAGTGTAAGGTCTGTTCCTCCTCTAAGATGTTATCATTGTTCGCAGATGACATGCTATTGTTGTGCGCAGAACATTTTATCTTCCATTGTTTTAGTTAAAGAATATTGCATTTTCCCATTTTATAGGAAATTGAAATTCAATTGCACTCATCCTTGATCAGAAGGTACACGCTGGTTATTTTTGTTCTGGGAACATCTCCTGATCCAGGTTTAATGTGAAAACCAGATACACTGTAGCGACTCAAAATTGAAGGACCTGGTTACATGCACACCACTTCCATCCATTGTCCATATTGTCTAGAAATATGAGGGTGTAAGACTTTACATAACAAACCAGGGCTGGGGACACAAGCCTGTGGTTAGGGTTAGATTACACTTCCTCTGTGGCAAGATGTCAGAAAGCTTGGTGCTAATTTCTCAAAATGCTTACGTCACAGATTTATATGGCTAAAAATAAATATATAAATCAATTCTAGGATAAATAAAATAAATTACATTTTAATAATAGGTTACGTTCATCTGACAGCTTCTGTGTCTTGCTGCTGGTTACCAGAGAAAAGACTTTTAATTAAAGTAAAAACTTGTCCTTACACTGTAACATACAATATGTTTCTGGCTGAATTTTATGGTCTGGTATTAAAAAGGAGGACACAGTACTACTTTAAACAAATTATTTTCTATGCATTTGACATTCAAGCATGTGTCACAATTTACAAGTATTTTTAAGATGGAAAGATGTGGGTTGGTGGGTTTATTTTTGGTTAGAATGTGGCTTTCAAGTGACAGGTTGCTGTCAAAGTGTACTGTAAGTGATGATCAGTTAGAGCCATTTCATTTCCATTTGAAGATCAAACGCATCGCATATGTTAGATCATTTCAGATACATGACCATATTTAAACGGATAGTGAAAAAAGATGAATTTTCTAAAAATTCTGTTATGATTTACTCACCGTTATTTAGTTCCAAACCCATAAGACTTTCGTAAGTCTACAGAAGACAAATCATGATGTCTTTGATTAAATAACAACAATTTGTGTCACCAATATACCACACTGACAGTCTACACAAGTACATTGACATTTCAAAACGTCATAAAGAGATGAATGAATTCAGCCATTTACTCCCAATTTTCTGAAACAAACTCAACTGCTTCATGATGAAGAGATTTCATTTAGGCTTTTATTCACATATTACATTGATGAGCAAACACTGACAGAAGCTCAAGCATTTGGCACGTAATCGCAAACATAAAGCATAACACACAAGAATGATTAAATGATAAACAAATAAATTATGTAAGTAGGTGGCCTTAACTACTATGTACATACATTTAAATGAATCATTAGGTACAATGCACTTATTGTGTACATACATTTTTACATTGTACTTATATTCTTTACAAATACCTATATGTAAATAAATCTGTAATTAATTACTGTAATTGCATGTATAATTACACTGTTGACCCATCTCTAAAGCCCTGTTCACACCAAGCACGATAACAATATAGTTTTAAAAATCGTTCTCAGTTTTAAAGAATAGCAGCGTCCACACCACAACAAAAACGATAAAGGCACAGAGAAACGATATTGTTGGAATCTTCAGAACGATTTTTTCCAGATGATGAATAATACAAACATTGACAGCCAATCAGAGTCAATCCTGATCCCGCGCAGTAGAATTTAAAGCGGTAGATGCGCTTGAGCTTAGAATAAACAGGCGTTCGCTGGTATGGACGCTAATATAGTTCTTGTTAAAGTTATCTTTATAGTTATCATGCTTGGTGTGAATAAGGCTTTACACCTTAACCCACCCGTAAACCTACCCATACCACCAAACCTGTCCCTAACTTTACCCGTATCTCACCTGAATAGCAGAAAAAGTGTTTTACAAAACAATATGAACACAATAAGTGTTAAAGTACATGAATTTCCTAACTGTCCATTTTATACACAACATTGAATATTTTGACAGTTTTCGGCAAATAAAATTTTACCAAGCAAAACAGTTGCATCTGGCAGATTTATTTTTATATATAATAGAATAATTTAGTTTTTCCTAACATTTCATATTTGTATATTCAAGGGGTTCATTTTAAACCATTAATCTCATAACATTATTTAAGCCTATATACAATTATGTAGTGTCAATGGCTTTTATAAACGGAATGATGAATTATATTTGAAATTTCTTTAATTTAATTTGCAACAGCCCTGGGAGGCTAATGTTAAATAACAGATGTTCAAATTATTATTTTTTTTATAAATAATTATAAACACCTGGTTGATTGAATGATTTATTGAACTCTGAGAGTAAAACTCATTCTTCTGAGGAAGATATTTTTAGAAAATTTGCAAAAAATATTTTCTTAGCGTTGTCTCTGAATCACAATGTTGGCAAAGAGTGAATGTGATGACCTCGCCTTGGTGGTGCCATTATTGTTTATTGCTGCATTTGTTTATAAACATTCATTGTGAAAACAAACCCGTTGATCCAACTGTCAGATTATTTGGCAACACCTTTTCCTGAGTGAATCAAAATGCTTTGCATATAAACTACAATAGACTTCTGAATTCTCTCCAAAATAACATTCCCAAAGATCTCCTTGATTACAACAGTTTTGGGAGCATAGTGTTCTGTTATTGCTAAATAATCTGGAAAACAATTGGCTAACGGGGAAAATTTAAATAAGAGGTCCAAAAGTCTTGAACGCCAGGTTAAACTCTGCATAGGTCTAAAACAGCAGGGTCAGCACTTCTCAGCTTAACCAGATGTCCTCAGCTAAAAATGCTGATTTTTATATTTTTTCCAGTAAAAGAAATACATAAATGAACAAGTAATCTACTATGTACTAAATAGAGGGGGTCAAAATGCCTATTTTCATCTGAGATTTGGAGGCAATTTACAGGAGAGTAAAATGACTTCAGAAAGATGGCAGCATAATAGTGTTATTTTTACAAAGAGATTGGTAGGTTTATTGGTCCCACTTCACATTAAATGTCCCTAATACATGTGTACTTACATAGTAACTAAAACAGCACTCGTCTTCCTCATCTAATATTGCTTGATATTGATATTTACTAAATTGTACCATATGTTCTAAATATTAATAAACAACTCATATATACAAACATCACTGACGCTGCATGAGAAAATGGACATGTGGTGAGAGTTGTCAGCCCTGGTTTTCAAAGATCAATTTACCACAAGATGCTTTTTGAGATTATGTGTTGAATCTGTGAGAAGATTTGTTGCAGGTAGATGTTCTGTAAATTTAATTCATTTATACAGCCATGGCCAAAAATATCGGCACCGTTGGTAAATATGATCAAAGAAGGCTGTGAAAATTAATCTACATTATCCTTTTGATTTTTTATTTAATTTTTTTTTTTTAAATCTAACCTTTCATTGGATAATAAGAATTTAAAATGGGGGAGGTTACTTTATTAAACCTCCATTTGCGAGTTTAACAGCTCTAAATTTTCTCCTATAATGCCTGATGAGGTTAGAGAACATGAGGTTGGTCTCAGTGACCTATTTTTGTGTTGTTTTTAAGATTCAAACATGGCCCTTTGTAAGATTTCTAACAAAGTCAGTCATTTATTATTTTTAATCTGTTGGTATTTGATAGAATCCATGATGAATTGAGATGGTGGAAATGGGAATTTCACTGCTCTAGCTCTTTTCTTAAAGCCACTTCACTAATTTGTGAAACACAATTATCTTTTGCTGCACATCAGAAATATATTCTTTGGTTTTTCTGATTGTGTTGATGATTAAGGGAATTTGTTTTTTTATTATTTTCTCTTGTTTATATTCCTGTGAAATATTCATGTCCGTAATCACCTTGGAGTGCTCAAAATTAGGAATATGAATGCGAATATACTTTTTAGAATTAGAAGAATTTCTAGGGGTGCCAATAATTTTGTCCGATGTGTATTTGTGAAAAAAAAATCATAATAATATATATTTTATAATGATATACTATATTTTATTGCGTCATAACTCAAAATACAAAATAGTCCAAAACATTTGTAAAACAATTATATTTTCAATTTATATTCAAATTAAATGAATCAGATTAAAGTCTTTCATGTTTTTTTAAAGGGGTCATGATTTTATAAATGTTTCCTGAGGTGCACTTACATCATTCGAATTTTTACTCCGTTTAAAGGGGTGTGCTGAAGAGTGTGTTGATGGGATTTGGTTTTGTGTAAGTGATGTAGAGAAGCTGATGATTGCCACGTGTCATCAGCTGTAAGAGAAGAAATGGAGAGGGAGTAGAGAGGAGACTATGGTAGTTTCTGGTAGTCTCATCAGGAAACATTCCATTTCCATTTCAAATTACATTGACGAGATGCTTAATTTTCCCAATTAAGTCAAAGTAATGGCATTAACATTTAACATTAACATTAACATAACAAGTGAACCTCAGGAAGCATATTAAAATAATATAAAAACATAAAATATACATGCTATGATCCCTGGGTATCAAGAAAAACCCTCAAAAGCAGTTAGTGTGACTGAAATAGTAGTTCAGCTGATATCTTGTACCAATTTTTCATTGTCCATTTGCATTCCAGCAGCCAAACTTTGCGAAAGATACTAATTATTTTTTTATATCTTTGCAATAAAATGCCAAACTTTGCGAAAGATACTAATTATTTTTTTATATCTTTGCAATAAAATGCCAAAACGGCTGGTTTTCAACAGCAGAGTATGTACAACATGAATGACACAAGGATGTGATACAAACCCAGTTGTGGAGTAGCTATTGTAAACAGCAGATGAACAGGTGAATAACGTCTGGAGGAAACACGATACAAACAGGATACAAAGAATCTAATACTGATACAACGAAAGACAAATGAAGTCAACAGTAAACCGCTAGCAGTAATGATTTAACGTTAGCCAACTTTAGCAACTTTTTGCGAGCTTTGCTTTAAATAATATAACTGTAAACATGAACATACAATTAAATGTAACATGAAACAAATGATTTCTTTTCATAAAAATGTTATCAATGCCAAAAATGAATCTTTTAGCCTGTTTATGCAGCGATAAAACCACCCCTCCGTTTGAAGTGTGGTCCAAAGAAATCTTCTCTTGAAGGGCTTTCTGGCCCTTCTCCTCTTGAAAAAACACTAGGGGTAAGTGTAGGGGAAGGGATACAAATGGGATTGGGATCTTGGAATCTAAAATGAGAGAATTACTGGACGCTACAGAAGATACATGCAGAAGTGTAGAAATATGTCATTCATAATGAACGGTTATCACAGACCAGTGCTTCTTCGTTGACATCAAACAAAAAAAACTTGTAAAAGTGAAATTAGCCATCTAAGAAATCAGAACAGCTGGAAATGTTATATATTATATTTTTTAACAATTTAGGGGGTTATTTTTTAATGGAAGCCCGTTTCTGCCACTAAATAATTTTTTTTTAAAAGTTTATTGCGACTTTTTATCTCAAAATTCTGACTGTTTTTCTCAGAATTGAGTGACACAAACTCACAGTACTGCCTTATTTTCATTTTAAGTCAGACTTGTGAGATGTAAAGTCGCAATTCTGAGAACATAGTAGTCGTTTTTCAATCAAATTTTGACTTAACTTGCAATTCTGACTTTATATCTCACAATTCTGAGAAAAAGTTGTGACTTTTTTTCTCGTAATTGCGCTTTTTAATTATTTTTTATTCAGTGCGGAAAAGGGCTTCCATAGAATCTAGCCCCATTGAGTAGTGTCTGGTCCCAGATAGGTGTCACTGTTAAGCATGCTTGCAGTAGTGTTTCCACTCTTACTTTGTGTTTTGTGTTTTTAGTCTTTACTGTCTGTATTTGTAGACTTTATTTTATGTTGATTGTGAAATGTTGATTTTTGCACATAGATCTCCCAGGAAACATTTTCTGTTTGTTTGAAACTGCTGTGAGCTTCATTAATTCTACAGTGAGAACAATTACATTTTGTTGCAAAGCCAATGTTAAAAGATAATAAGAAGCTCTATTTTTTTTTTACATAAGTGAGTGCGTCTGCCAGGAATGTTCCTCCTTCAAAGATAAACATTATTAAGAGAGCCAGGAAGAGCTTCTGATTAAGAGTAAACTTTAAAGTATTTCAGTCTATTTTCAACAGTTTATTTTTTCTGACACTTGGTGTCATGCCCCAAGAACATGATGTTCACAGAAGATGATCTAGATCTTGAACATTTAAGAGTGTAAAAATCTGAGAGTTCTCTGTCCAGTGGAGATGTTGTGAAACTCTTATCATTTTTATGAAGTGCAATAACTTTCAACAATAACCAAATTCATACAAATTTAATTTTGTACGATTTTGAGACTTTAGGGGCGGGGTTAGGTGTAGATAATTCACACAAATTCATACGAACTCGTAAAATACGTACGATTTAGCACCAAGTGAGGTAAGTAAATGACGACAAAAGATTAGTTGCAGATAAAAACATTTTTTTGATGACTGTAATTCAGCAATGATGACTAACAAATTTCTGACTTACTTATTAAATTTAATTCACACATAGTAATAGTTATAACAGAAGTCCTTCTACTCCTTTCCTTCTTTATGAGAAAATAAAAGGCAACCTCCTTAAAACTATCTCCAGTTTGTTGGTTTTGTGGAGATAGTAGCTACGGAAACAAAAAGAGCAAACAAAACACATATAGCAACATAATGATGTTGCTGAGTGACAAGAATGCTAAAATGACCTTTAATTAATCTTTTTGATGAATCTTCTGTAAACTGTTTTCAGACCTGTTAGCTCCAGGTGCAGACCTTTTTATGATGCCATGTTTTCTTACACAGAAAATTGACACTGGACTGTATTTTAGAAATCACTTTCTTAACATCCTAACACTTCTATTATATTTCTTCTATCTCAATTTGAGATAATTTCATTCAAAAACAAAGGATATCCTACTGTGCTGATTACAGGAGATAAACAGTCTGCAGTATAGCAGACCAAAGAGCCCAATAAAGCTGCACACCATTAAAATGAATGAGAGTATTTCCTGCCCCTGACATTAAGACTAAACACTGTCTTAAGTTAACAATTAAAATACACTCTAGAAAAAAAGAGATTCAGAGAAATTAATGTAAATTGCAAGAGTACAAATTGAAGTTAATGCTTATTCACTGTTATGATTGCGAGAGGTTCCTTGGTAAGTTTTCTCCCCTGTGAGGGGTTCCTGACCCCAAATTGTTAGAGAACCCCTGACCTATACAATAGTTTTGGTAGAGGACAGCCCTTAGCCAAAACACTCCTACCACCCCAGTCCAAATTCAGCATCACTCCCAGAGAGCTTGTAATATGGCAATACTAGAAGGCTGGAGTGTAAACTCTTCTTTCCATTGTAACAGGAGTGACACCATGTAGTCGTGGTGTCAGTTCAGGTTATTTTTTCACTTATTCTTTATGAACGTATCAGATTTTCTGATGAATTGCATAATGATTCTGGCAGTAGGGTTTGCTCCTGTGGTGAGCCAAGTTCATGCTCATTAGAGGCGGCCTTCATGACAGCTATTCGGAGTTTAATGTCACTGTCATCCTGAGCTGAATGGGACCCTTTGAGAGGAAGGATCCTGGAGAGATAGAGCAAGCACATTTGTTACAATAACAGGCTTCAGTTTGTGGCGGGAACACTGAAGCATCCAGACACTAAACAATGAGGGACAGCAGTATTTATAAACAGTTCACATTCACTGTGGCCTAATGACTGTGAGTAGAATGGATAGTGAGTATTGTTTATCAAGAAAATATCAAGAAGTATTTTGGGGTTTTTTATAACTGCACCATAATGCAATAAACTTAAATCAAATCTTGAATCATAAGAATTTTTAGACTTAAATTGAGTCATATCTAGAGACCAAAATATATTTTCTGACTTGGGTCAATTAGAGCACATTGACTTTTTCGGTAGTGTTGGTTTTGGAAGTTTTTTGCCATCCTTTTTTAAAAAGGGTAAAAATCGCTTTCACACCAAAAGTGAAATAAATAAGCCTCAGGCTGAAGGCAATGTAAATTCACTCCTGTACAGTAGAGGGCGCAGCTCAAACAAATTTGGATTGCATGAAGTCATGTGAAGTGACTTTTATTTATATAGCGCTTTTAAGGCCCAATACCAATTCTACCCCTTACCCCTACCCCTCCGTTTGGCACGTTCACGAGTAGGCATGTCTCAATTCTCTTTTGGTTGGAGGGGAAGGGGAAGGACTAGATAGCCCTCAAACGAAGATTTTTCGTGACCTCACTTCAAACAAAGGGCTAAGAGAAATTTCCAACATGGCTGCTCACTCGAGCAAGCAGACCCATAAATGTAAGTAATTTTTGCTATTAATAAGGATTTTTATGACAATTTTTCATTATATGTATAATACCATCAGTCTTGTGTTTGTGTTTACTGTGATGTTCTGTAAAGAAATGTTTGCAAAATGACAACTGCAAAGAAATCGCTGCAATCCACACAACTGCTATGACCTACAGCGACATCTTGGAATTTCTGATAAACATCGGCGCATGGCCTCTGATGTAATGTTAGGAGCTAGTGACAATGGAAAATATTTAACCCTTCCCCTTTCCACTTTATTTCAAGGGACAAGGGAAAGGGGCGAGGGGAAGGCAAAGAGGTAGAAAATTTAATTGGGATTGGGCCTAATATAGAGTATAGCAAAGCACTGAACATTATCAAGTAGGAGAACAGAGTGATGGTAATGTAGAATGACCAGATTAAACTATGTATTTATTAAATGCAGAGACGGTCTCTGTAGTCAAAACAACGATAATCACTAGAAATCAGGTAACCCCAACTAAGCAAGCCAGAGGAGACAGCGGCAAGGAACCAAAACCCCATCCATGAGAGAATGGAGGAAAAAAACGTTGGGAGAAACCAGGCTTAGTTGGGGCCAGTTCTCCTCTGGTCGGACGCCCAGCACCTAATTTTCAGTTCAGTTTTAAGTGCATGTCAAATTGTGTATAGGACTTAATGGGCCAGTTTCCCAGTTAGGAATTAGATTAAGCCAGTACTAGACCGTTGCTAAATTAGGACATTTAAGAATTTTTAGAAATATGTCTTACAAAAATGCATTATCTGTGAGCATTTTAAGACCAAACAATGGCAATAATGTATTTTAAGACAGCTCTTAACATTTATTTTAATCTAGGACTAGTCTTAAACCCTGTTCGGGGAAGCTGCCCCATAGTGTGTGTGTGTTTTATATGCATCTGGATCCGGCAATCTGTCCACGGAGCTCATCTAGGTGTTCTGGTCTCCAATGAAGATCATCTCTTTGTGCTGATACACTGTCTGATCTGGATACGGACTGAGAAACAGAATAAGAAAGGGACAGACAAATATTAGCGTAGATGCCATTCTTTTTACGATGTAACAAGTACATCATGTGTAAAGGGGAGTGTTCCTGGTTCCTGCTGATCTAATTAATGCAGCCTAACAATCATTTAACGGATTTGATTAATAAATGTGTATCAGTGTGTTATGTGTAAG
>JAUMHI010000034.1:1320808-1347254 GCA_032359435.1 Enteromius unitaeniatus
CTAACACCATGTCTCCTGATAATATCTCCCAAGGGTAACATGTAAAGAGTAAAAAGTAACGGCCCTAGTACTGAGCCTTGAGGTACTCCATATTGCACTTGTGATCGATATGAAGAATAGAATGCTCATTTTTCCTTATTATTAGTATGGTTGAATTAGATAATTGTAGGTCAGCTGATAAATGGGATTTAACATAAAGGATATAACTCAAATGTTGTTCTCTATAAGAAACATCACAACCCAATAACCACCGTAGAAACTGCTCATAAATGCCCTACAACAACCACCAGTCATCCCAGCATTAGTTTTTGTATTAATAGCACACCTCGCTTCTCCAGTTTTGCAGACTCTTTTTGCCTAAGCGTGTTTATAAGCTAATACCTTCTGGATGTTTATCAAGACACTACAGCTTCCTTATTTCTCAGTTCTCTTCTTTGAAATACACCAGCTTATTTTTCTCACCCCCTGGTTTCCTCTCGAACCTCCTCTTTTGAAGCTCTCAATGGATAGTCTTCATTTCCCATGGAAACAATGGCTGTCGCAGATCTCAGCCTTTGTTTAGGCATTCCTCTGCCTGGCGGCAATATGAAGCAATTAGGTGCATGTGAGCAATTAGTGAACTGAGGTTTTTTTTTCTTCTTCTGTCACATAGTGTTTTGTGGCTGGATGGCTCTCAGAGCTGACTACATCTATGCGACAGGTCTTATTGTGTGATAAGTTTACATCACTTCACAGTGGATATTAAACTTTAAAAAAACCATCTCAAACCATCTATTATGTTGGACTCTGTTTTAAACATTCTAATATTTACCATCAATCTTTGCTCAGATTATTGAATGTAAATACAGCTAATAAATTACATTTTAACTCTCTCTATACCATGCTTTGCTCTAATCTCATCTACTTCTCTCCATCTTATCACATGAATAGGTATGGTACTGACTGGTACATGCTTGTATCTTCTCACTATGCCTGCATTTGTGCATGTGTGTGTGTTTTATGTCAGACTTCTATGCATTCCAAGCACTGTGTGTGATCTGACTGTGTTTGCATGGCAAACGTCATAGTAAAACGTTATCTCATAACCTTATCACATAAGCAGAGAAGCAATACTCTGGTGAGTTCCTGCCTTGTCTCCTGGATTTTTCTCAGAAGAGTCATTTTTAACAGAAGAGCTACATACAAACACCTTTCATTCACATCGTTCATTATTTCAGTACATTTTTCATCACAGCGCACTTACATTGTTGATGACTGACTCAGTCCTTAGCAAGGAGGATGCAGGTGTTTCTGGACAGATGTTCTGTCACACTATTTTTCAGCTGCATGAGTTGTGCTGGAGGAGCGTATTTCTCTTTAAAAAAACTTAAAGGGTTCTGTTGGATTGAAGTAGAATTAGAAAGTAGAAATAGAAATCTTCCTAAGAATTCGCTCCTTAGAATAAATTGTTACTGAAACTCTTTTATGATTTTGTCAACTCGCTTTAAATATTCTCTTCTCCGGGAGATTGTGTGTAATCGTGTCAGGTCCTCAATTCACAAACACTGATCGTCACTATCGCCACACTCCCTCCTGATTAAAAAAATGTGTTCCTAAGATTCATCAGGCCTCTTTTTATGTTCTTGTATTTAATCTTATCGTTGTGAGAAATGTGTGCACTGTCTGTGGCATCATTTTGGGAGGACAGCCACTGATTTGTGGAACTATGGCTCATCCATACATCTCTCAAAATGCATGTCTTTGTCGGGTCTTACTATCATATCAGGCAATGTTCAATGTGTTCCTAGGTCAGCATATTTTATAGACCCTGGAACAACATTTTAATCCAAAAATGTAGTCTTGACCATATCTCTACCTAACCTTACCCAGCAATCCCTGAAATCAGATTTAATGATAGATGAATGACTCTGATGTACAAGCACCAAACACTGACTATAAACTGGTTCTTCAAATCTGATTGGCTAATCACAGTGTTGTTCCAGGTTTAACAAAGATGTTGACCTAAGAACACAATGAACTCTGCAAAATCAAGTTCTGCATCAGGTCAGATCATTTTTTCAATGCATCTGTCAATTCTTGGGTCATGGTGCAAGTAGACAAAGCCCTTAGGTCCAACACCTAGAAAACTCTGGTGTTTATGTTTTTTATAACCATGCTTGTGCATCAGAAATCACACGTGAACACACATAACCACAAGGTTTTCTAAACTGTTTGTTCTGTGTGTTCAGTATAGCTTTTCTAAAGCACAGGTTCTCGGTGCTGTTCCTGGAGATCTATTCCTGCAAAGTTTAATTCTGACCCTAATCAGATACGCCAGCTAAATAAGATCTTCCAGAAGACTTGATTATTACAAAAAGGTGTTTTGTTGGAACTGATCTCTGCAGGAAGGTTGCTCTCAAGGAACAGGATTGAGCACCTCTGATCTATATTTGTCTTTGGTTTTAAGAGGAAATATTCTACTTGTCAGTTTCTTAGAAATAATCATGCTAAAGAAAGATAAAACTATTTAGAATTTTGACCACTAATGATTATGAATTATTTTATATTCCACTTTAAATTCATACATTGTTGTACACATCAGCTAAAGGGCCCTTTACACTGAGAGTGATGACATTGAATCAAACAATAGATATTCTAGAAGTGAATTCATCCTTAAAATACAGCATGCTACTGTGTTTCTTTTTCTACCAAGGCAAATAGAATGATAACACATTGAACATCAGTCTGTAAAACTCCCCTCTTCTCTGTTTTCAAGATTAGGGTGTAAGCAATTATGCTTTCTTTTTTATTTTCCTTTCCACATTAAATAAATCAACTAAATGCATCCTCGCTGCTGCTGGTAGAGGTTTTATTCCCTTTTTCTGTGCATCTTGCAGGCCCAGAATGAAATCTCTAAAAGTAAAATCTAATTTTTAAATGTATGTTTATCACTGTCAGTCATTGCAGCTTTATGAGTAAATTCTAAATAAATATGTGAATATCATTACTAAAGCTTTGCAGCATGTTTTTCTATTAAAAACAAATGTTTTTTTTATCTACACCGCCCTCCAAAAGTTTGGAAACACTCTAGAAAAGTGGGGTTTTAGACAATATTGCCATGAATCCTTTTTAATGTGTGATAGTTTTGCACTGATAAGAAACAACACAAACATATTTTATTACATAAACAGTTTATACATAAAAAATACTAGTATTTTAGATTCATTAATTTGTCCAGCATTAGCAGCTATTCCAGCTCTGCATAATCTGGGAGTCCAATCTGTCCGTTTATTCAAACATTGACTTTATCTATTACTCCAACCTTCTAAAAGATTGCCCAAAGATGATTCTCACTGGTTACTGGACACTTCTTACAGACATCACGGCCCAGTTCCTCCCATAGCAGCTCAACTGTATATGTATATATTGCCATTATTACGTAACCAAAAATATTGTTGCTGGTTTTCAAGGATAATATCAAGTTACTTTAATGTATAAGCAACAAAAAATGATAAGGATGTATGCTGATATCATCCAAAACCACACTTTGCTAGTGTTTCCAAACTTTTGGAGGGCAGTGTATACTCATATAAAAGAAATGTATTCAAAATGTGTGGACATGGTCAAATGTTTTCTGTTTAAAGACATTTGGCCTCATCAGCTTTCCAAATCATCCATTGTTTTTATCATGCCACTCTTATTGTGAAACAAACACTCTAATGTACCTGCAAAGTCACCTATTTATTGATATAGCACAATAGTAAACTCTTTATAATGTTGATTATCCTTCTGATGAATTAAGCACACTTGTTTAATCTTTAAAAACTGAAATGCAGTGTAATTTGTAACACCATGCAGTGCCTAGTGTTCCTAACATCGTAAAAAAGATGACTTGCATGTTTATAATGATCTGACGGGCAAAGTGTCTGGATTAATGGAGCACAGCCAAGAGACTCAAGTGTGTCTGATTGCTTAACATGAGATTTATGAAGAGTCTTTTGACTTCTGCCCCATACAGTCCATTAAAGAGCCATTGCTCATCCTACACATATCTCAGAGGGAGTGAAATGAGTTTTACTGAGCTTTTCTGAACTAATGTTTGCTAATCAGCCCTTGCTCACATAACACACTCAGCTGAGTGCACATCATTACTCAACATAATTATTTTAAACGCTCTGAAAAGTGTAAAATAAGTGCAGATTGGTTAACGGTGATACAAGCTCCTTTAGCAGAACACAAAGTACAAACCAAGAAAATCATATTTCTAACCTTACACTGTCAAACAGAACTCAGTGATATCATATTTCATATCATATTTAAAAGCTATAATAATTAGCTTCATTAAAACAAATTGGGGGATGGGGGAGTAGCTTCTCTTAAAGGGGTCTGGTTTGCTCTGCTGAGTACCTACAAAACTATTTTAATCTTTTGTCAGCCTGTTTACGTTTCACGTATTTGAAAGGGCGACACTGTGTGCTTCATGCAAGTTATCAGTATCAGTGTAAATACTGTAACTACAGAGACAATATCTGTCAAAAGAGTATTTTACAGCTGAAAATAGGTCAAGAATTGTATTTCAGATAAGAAATTAACACAAGGGTTATTATGGTAGTAATATAGAATATAGAGTTAAATCAATGTAGAACAAAGCTGATAAACCTGAAATAAGGTCATTTGAACACACCAAACAGTAGTGAAATAGTTAGAAAATAATTATGAGAATGCAGATAATGTGTGATTTATGATTGGGTCATATCTTTATTGGCACAGGCCCTAAATCAACAGTTCTCTGTCAGACATATCTACAAAGCCAGGACTCTGTCAGTCGCTGGGATTAAATGTTTATCTTCTGCAGATCATGATGGTCTCCAGTCGTGACCAAAGAGTGCCAGAATACAGCATTGTTTATATTCTGTAATTTGTGCTTCTGTGAAAAATACACAGAATTCAGTATTGCTAGTTTCTTTCTTTCTTTCTAGATAGATAGATAGATAGAACTTTATTAATCCCTCGGGAAGGTTCCTCTGGGAAATTTTTGTAATGTGTGTGTGTGTGTGTGTACACTGAGGCGGAGCATGTTTAAGGCTAGCAATTGGGACATATATATATGATTTTTAAAGGTCATATCACTTTAGGCAGGAACTGTACAGATGCATTATAATTCACAGTTAGTACCTAGAGTACAAAAACGATGAATTGGCCATGAGGAAACCCTAAACAATGTAAACACACATTCATGTGCTTCTAGAGAGATAAGGCACACACAAGTTCATTTGCAGCAGGAGTCAGATAAATCCTCAAAGCACTGACTTTATTTTGGCAATACAAATCTGATGTTGAGTGCAGATAGCATTACAACAAAATGTGAAATAGTTGCAGTGCGTTTAACATCTTGGTGTCATTCTCAGCGGGAACTTGATGCCAAGTTGATGTCAAGTATTAGTCAAGATTCAGTCAACATGCTGTAACGTAATTTTAATTTAAGTCAAATGAGCATCACGTCAAGGTTTTTTTTTATCAATTTTAATGCCAATTTGATGTCTTTCCAACATCAACTGCCCACTGGATTTGTTTGCTTTGCATAAAATACAGCTCATAAAAAGTTCACAGAAAAGGTCTTGCATTAGTCCTTTGCATATTTGGTTTGGGGATTTTAATGCAATGCAATGCAATAACATTCATACATTATAAGTGTGGCTTATGAGTACAGATCATTTCTGAAGCTACTGTAGAGAGAGATTAAACACGCTGTATCGTCTGAGGTTAAGAGAGCGTGTCCAACACAGTCTCGCGACCAATTCGTATGTATTCGTAAATTCATGCTAATTTGTACATATTTGTACGACCTGACTCGTGCGATTTTATACGATTTGTCTAAACCCCAGTGACCAACGACGGGTTGGTTTAGAGGTGGGGTTAGGTCTAGGTCATTCGTATAAATTCATACGAATTGCTGTGAGACTGGGCTGGTGTGTCCAAACAGTATGGGATATACTGGGAAATTTGTACCCAGGTATGATCTAAAACCAGAGAAACCATAATTATTTATTTTTTAACAATTACATTACATTATTTTACAATTATATTATTTTTTTAATAAATGTGTATATATATATATAATTGAAAAAATATAGACATTTTGCAGGGAATGGTAATACTCAAAACCATTTTTGGTCCCCAAAAGGAAAAGAGTGTATAAATATTTATTTGTGCGTGTCTGTGTGTATAACAAAGGGAAAGATCTTAAGCTCACTTTCACTTCCTTTTTGTGAACTTCATGTGAATTTTTCCCTGTGTACAAAAAATTACATACACTACTTTAATGTTTTTGTTTGGCTCTTACAAACTGTCCAGTGAAAGGTCTGCGTGCAGCTGAGTCCGTTCATGTATCTCATGGTCCTGAAAGTTCAGAATGTGCAGAATTGTAATCTCCACATTTTAAGTCACTACATAGTTTCCAATCTTAGCCTTGATGAACTCTCCATTATTCTAACTTGTGAAAAATAGTAACAATCCACTCGTTTGTTCTCCAAGTTGGAACAGAATAAAAGTTAAAATCAGAGTAGAAAAGGTGGAAGAAAGGATTTGATAAGAAAACTAAGGATTTCATTCATTTGCCTGCCTCTTCTCCTCTCTCTCTCTCTCTAACTATCTCACTCCTTCTGTCCCGTAACTTAAACCCGCCCCCTGTTTCATTAGCAGGACCTGCCCTATAAATACTGTCTTTTGGCAGAGAAACTTACTCAGTGCCCTCAGAAAGCCCCACACTAACACATCCACGTGCCCAGAGCTGCCCGTCATGAAGGAGCTGAAGAGCAAGGCATTCTGGAGGGCCGTTTTGGCCGAGCTGGTGGGCATGACCCTCTTCATCTTCCTCAGCATTACAGCTGCAGTTGGAAATGCCAACAATGACAAACCAGATCAGGAGGTCAAGGTGGCTCTGGCGTTTGGCTTGTCCATCGCCACTCTCGCCCAAAGCCTGGGTCACATCAGCGGAGCCCATCTGAATCCAGCTGTGACGCTGGGCTTGCTGGCCAGCTGCCAGATCAGCCTGCTAAAGGCTGTGATGTACATCGTGGCCCAGATGTTCGGCGCGGCGCTGGCGAGCGGCATCGTGTACGGCGTCACCAAAGGAGACTCCCTGGGGCTAAATACAGTGAGTACGCTGATCTTCAGTATCTCTGATAAGACACCTGTCTCTATTTACAGGATTACTGTCGTTTCAATTCAGTTTGCTCACTAGTTTAAAATAATCAATGTTTACATTTTTGAATCTCCAAACTGGAAAAATCTGTAAGTAAAAGTATATTTTAAGAATTTTAGGAAAAAGTAGTATGATTTGTGAAGTTTTCTAGACTGATAGAAATATATCTGAATTTGGTTTTATGCAAGTCAAGAACAAATCTTACTATATTAGGTTAAAGAAAAGACATTTTAAGGTTCAGATAACAGACACACACACATCTCCTTTAGGTTATAGCTTTGTATTTAAAAAAAAAAAAGAGTAAAAATGGTTAAAAATACAAAACAACGACAACTCGTAAACAAAGAAACCCAGTATCTGGTTTCAAGTAGTTCTAAATTATAGTATACATTAATATATCTGTAAATATCCAATCCTATAAATAATAGTTAAAAAAATAAGAATATATATAAACTGATTTTAGCAACATTTCTCATTTTTATTTACTTTAACCTGTTAAATTTCTAAACAAAACATTTAAAACTTTTTAAAATATGAAAAATATGATAAAATATGAAAAACATGAAGGTATAAAAACTGATTCAAAATATCAATGAATACATAGAACAGCTGCTCGTGACCCTGCTCGGTGCGTCTGTGAATGGGCGTGTGGGCTGACGATACTCTTATCATCCGTCTTCAGAGGTGGTTTCCAGTGATTATGTTTTCTTAACTTTTCAAGAAGGCGTAATAGACTTATTTACTTAGCCAGTAAACAGAGTCATATCGTGTTACTACTGAGTGACATCAGACAACTGTCCTCTGACCCATTTCATACATTTTTATTCACATTATTATGATTTAGATTATTATCTGTTTATACATGTATAAGTGATGAAATGAGTCTGATTTAAAGGGACTATGATGCAATTACATCAGTTAAAAGCTTTTTTTTTATTTACAGATCCATATGGATATTTCTCCCGGTCAAGGTGTTGGTATTGAACTCTTCGCCACTTTCCAGCTAGTGTTGTGTGTCATAGCAACCACAGACAAAAGAAGGCGGGACGTGTCAGGCTCCGCCCCCCTGGCCATCGGCCTCAGCGTTTGCTTGGGCCATTTGACAGCCGTGAGTAATCAGCATTCACTCTTCTCCCGCCGCTGCATCAGCATTCCTGTAACTGTTGTAAATATTGCCAGGGTTTCCATATGAACACATAAAGCAGCATGACATGAACAGAGTGATGTTTAAGTATGTAAATTAGTTTCTGCTTTAAGAGAAACAAAAATAAAGAAGAATAACTGATTCAAAAATGGGCAGCTTATTTCTCTTGCTCAATCACTCATGACTCCTTTGTTTTTCTGCCTTTAGATCAGTTTCACGGGATGCGGGATCAATCCGGCTCGATCCTTCGGCCCTGCAGTGATTCTTCGAGATTTTACCAACCACTGGGTAAACTTACATCTCAGTTTTCCCCTTTGAAAGTTATATTACATTACATCTAAGAATAATAGAGAATGAATTTGTTAAATGCAAACCATTCAGGATCTTATCAGAAGACAGAATCAGCTCATGTTGAACTTTTATGGTTAATGAGTAACAATTATATTGTTTTAGATGAATGCCTAGTCTGGAATAATCTATAGTTAACGTAGTTAAATCCCACTTGTGTATTGTTTGCTAAGGGTTACGTGTACTTAAAGTCCCAGATAGCACATGTACACGCAGAGACGTATATTTAAAGGGACCGTTCATCCAAAAATTAAAATTCTCTCATCATTTACTCATCCTTAAGTTCTAAACCAGTATGAGTTTCTTTCATCTGATGAACATAATGATATTTTGAGGAACGTGAGTATCAAAGACTTTTTGGTCCTCACTGATTTCCATTGTTTCATAAATCATGCAATGGAAGTCTGGTTGGTTACTCAGTTTTCAAAGTATATTATTTTGTGTTGAGCAGAAGAAAGAAACTCATAGAGGTTTGAAACAACTTGAGGGTGAGTAAATGATGAGAGCATTTTTCATTTTTGGATGAAGTGTCCCTTTAAAGATTCCTGTATTGGTTTGCGTACCTACAATATGGTGTTAAAGCCATTTCAAAATGTTTTTTAAGATGTTTGTACACACAGACATCTTGGAGACTAAGTTAGTGATATGAACAAACCTCTTATCTTAAGCATGCTCGATATGAAAACGAATGACAGCTTACATTTGGCTTGTTGAGAAGAAAATGAGCTTTAAAAATCTGATTCCATTACACTGGACATAGCAGTGTATTGCAGTCCTTTATTTCTGAGAGTGTAGTGTATTAGTAGGCTGTCAGGTTAGGGTTAACTTATAGTAACTTATAGACAGAATGCCTAAAGTAGACCAAAATGTGGTGTAGAAACAATTTTCACTCAGATATTGCTAGTACATTTCACAAAAACGGAAGGGAAAACTAAATTTAGAAGCAAAAAAAACTTACTCCAATCAAATTTGGAATTTTTTTATAGTAGCAGCTGATCGCATGCAATAATAATAAATCAGGAAATCTTCCTATTTTAGCACCTCAGGAAGGTTTTATATGAAATGACATAAGCAATCCCACCCACAAACACAAACAGACTTCTAAATATTTTAGAATTTGTTGTTTGAGATGATTTCTCTTGTGTTTCCAGGTGTACTGGGTGGGCCCTATGTGTGGAGGTGTGGCAGCTGCGCTGGTCTATGACTTCCTTCTCTACCCTAAACTGGACGACTTCCCCGACCGCGTGAGGGTGCTGGTGTCCGGCCCGGCCACAGACTATGAGGTCAACGGTACTGATGACCCCCCTGCTCTCGAGATGTCATCAAAGTGATATGATACTCTGCCTATTTAGTGTATGATATTCAAGACCACAAACCATCTGTATATATACCCGTCTTCCCACAGCGAAATAGAATTAATTTTAATTGAATATGTGACAGTGTGGAATTGCAATGTAAAACCGTCTTTGTAGTTGTTCAAAGGGACAGCTGGCATTTTGTATTGACTGATTAGAGTTTTGTATTATTGTTTGTATTATTATTTAGTGAATCAGTATGTACCTCAGGAAATTTATACCGTTTTCACTATTTTTTTTCCAAACACTTTGAGTTTTTGTGAACTTTTGTTTTCACTTTGTATTGTTTTGTGTACACTATGATATTGTTTTTTGTAATTAAACTTCAGAATGTTTAATCCTAAAGTGTTTTTCTTCAAATTACAAACATTTAATTCAGCTGATGTTTTTAAGTTGCACATATTGAAGGGTTAACCATTAGATATTCATCAAACACATTTTTAAATCAATAATGGAGGAGTTACTTTGGACGGTATATCCATGAAACTTTCAAAAAGCCTACTTTGTTTTAAAAATGTGGACGACAGCTATGTAATCACAAGTGAAGTTTGTTTTCAGATATGACATGAACAGAAAAAAAAGAAGACTTGAGGTCAAACTAAACTAGACCTATGAACATGAACCTGAACCGTGATTTTAGAAACTCACTGACAGTGGGTAAATTGACAAACAAAGGCACTCGGGAAACGAGAGGGCTATAAATACTAAAGCTAATTAGGGTAGTGAGACACAAATGAGGACAATCAGGAAAACACAGAAGGGAAACAGGAACTACAAATACAAAGTAAAAGGCCAGACAGAGCACAAAAGACACAGAACCTTGACAGCAATATTTCACTTTCAAAGATGCCGTATGTCCCATAAGCCTTGTTTTGATTTTTTTTGTAGTCTTTCTTGAAAAGCGTTGGCTAAATTAATACATGCACTAAACCAGGGGTGTCAAACATACGGCCCACAGAGGCGTCCAATCCGGCCCGCAGGACGATTTGTGAAAAAGATAATTCATAATAAATTATATATATATATATATAATAAATAATACATCATTTAGAAAATTAAATAACGTGCATTGCCTACAATATTTTGTTTTGTTGTGGCTGTGGTAAATTTGTACAATATTAAATGACACTGTGACACACTGGACACAGTGTATGGAGAGAGTAAATGAGCGAGAAGTGTGCGATATTTATCATGTGATTATAAAAAAAAACAAATCATGAGAGTTTTTCAGTGATGGATTAAGACTATCAGAATAGTTCTAATTTAGCCTCATTAAAATATGGAGGCAAGATTAATAGATTTTATACAACAGCCCAACAAACAGAAGAAGCTAGTATTAAGTGTGTTACATTGTCGTCACAATGCTGTCTTTTTTTCTCTGATTCGGCGAGAAAAATGTTTTAACAAAGTCAACCGGTTGTGCGTTACCGAGCAGCACTGGCCCATTCATAAAGGTAATCACTGGCTGTTTCTCAACAAATATTTAACGGATCAGCTGTTTTGAATCAATCTTTTTAACCAATAAGTCAATGGATCATTTACTGCCACCTAATGGCGACTTTATTAAAATTATTATTTTATTAAAAATAATTCAGCCCACACAAGGGGACATTTTCTCCGATCCGGCCCTCAACCTAAAATGAGTTTGACACCCCTGCACTAAACCTTCTCTAATCTTGGGTCTTAATAGGGAGAGTAAAAAATAAGAGTTCACCCAAAAAGGGTTACTCACCCATGATTAGCTCCAAATCTGAATGAATTTCTTTGTTCTGCCAAAAGGAAAATATTTTGAAGAAAGTTTGTATTCAGGCTGTTTTGGTCACTATTGACTTCCACAGTGATAAAAAAATATATATATAAAATACTATGGAAGTCAATGGTGACCCAAAACTGCCAGATTACAAACTTTCTTCAAAATATCTTCCTTTGTGCTGATGACAGAATTGAAATTTTTGGGTGAACTATTTCTTGAAGCAGTTTTTAAGGATGAGTTTTTGAGGAAAATGAGAAGTGCATCATTTAAATTACAATGTTTTTGGAGCATTAAATGTGACCTAGATATTTTTGTATGCAAGTGTAAGTAAACTTTATGCTGATATGAATCTTGGTGTAAAATAGGCCATAGAGGACTAACAATTATATGTGTTTCGTAATTTCAAACATTTACATACAAGAATATCAATATTACTCAAATTATGTAATTGTTTAAATAACTGATGTAACGGATGTTAACCACGTCCTAGTTGGCTGTGATATTGTTTGGTAATAATTGACCATCATTCTCTGAAGAGGGAACCAAAGTGCTGTTTTTAAACAAGAGAATGATGTGAAGAATCTTAAAGTAAAATAAACAAAAAAGTCAGTCCACACATGTACGGAAATATTTGATGCAGGTGAATAAGCCCATCTCGTGCTTCTGGAAATGGTGTATGATGATGTTTAATGGACTAGTAGCCACCCATGGATAAAGCCTGGAAACCCACCTCCCTCCTTTGTGCATCTTATCCTGTCTCGTATCCTGTTCCACACCAAGGAATGTCGCATCTCTTTTTCCTTATTGTTCCCAGGGTCATATAGTAAACCAATGCTCGTGAATGAGTAGCCTGATAATAAATAAATAAATAAATAAATAAATAGTTAGTGCTGTCAAGCGATTGATCACATCCAAAATAAAAGTTTTTGTTTGCATACTATAATGTTTAAATATGATGTATATATAAATACACACAAATATATGTTTAGAAAATGTTTACTTGTATACACATTTACATATTTATAATATTTATTTTGTACTATACATGCATTTATTTACTATGTAAACAATAGCATGTTTTTCTTCAATATATGCATGTGTTTGCATTTGTATGTGCATAATAAATATGTACACAGTACACACTATTATGTAAACAAAACACTTACTTTGGATGTGAATTAACACAATTAACCACACTAAAATAAATAAATACATTTTTATTATGCGGAAAATATATTTATCCAAAATATTTCAAAGTTTAAACTAAAAAACAAAACAAGCATTTATAGTCCGAGACAACTTGTTAGAATATTTTGTATTAAATTTAGAAATCATACTTTTAATTACAAATTAAAAATGTTAAATAAAATTGACAATTTTTGGCAAATTATGAACATTAAAAATGTTGACAGCAGCCCACGTCACGTCTTTTGCACGCTCAAGTTATTTTTCAGATGTACAGTGCCCTCCACTAATATTAGTGGAGGTAAATCTGGTAAATCTGAGCAAAGGTGGCTGTGAAAATAAATCTGCATTGTTTATCCTTTCGATTTCTTTCATTCCAAAAATTCACAAAATTCTAACCCATCATTGAATCTCATTTTGAAATAAATTTTCTACAATACTTGTTGGCCACAATTATTGGCACCCCTAGAATGTTTTTTTAGTTTTGAGTAAAATATCTCAGAAGTAAATTCCCATTCATATTCACAATTTTGAGCACTCCAGGGTGATTATGAACATGAAAATATATAAAAAAATATATAAGAGCGAAAACAAAGCCCAAAATCCCTTAATCGTCAACACAATGAGAAAAAACTAATAATATATTTCTAATATGCTGCAAAAGATAATTGAGCTTCACCAATTAGTGAGGTGCATTTAAGAAAAGAGCAAGATCAGTGAAAATTTCCATTTCCACCATCAGGGAAATAATTAAGAATTTCCAGTCAACATACAATGTTAGGAAGCTGCCTGGAAGAGGACGTGTGTCTCTATCCTCCTAATACACGGAGAGGAATAGAGTTTGAGTGACTAAAGACTCTTCAAGGACCACAAGGACCAGTCTCAGGGTCAGAAAAACTTTAAAAAAAAAAGTCAAACAGCCCCTACATCAGCACATGTTGTTCAGGAGGGTTTAAGAAGAATTCTCCTCGCTCATCCAAAAACTATCTCCAGCATTCAGTTATCAGACAGGACAGGCTTCTGTGATTAGATGAAAATTAAAAAATGAGTTTTTAGCAGCAATTACTCAAGATGTGTTTGGTGAACACAGGGATAAAAAGTATTCCATGTGTACAATGAAGTATGCTGCTGTTTTTTTGATGTTGATGGGTCTATATTTCTGCTGATTCTGGATGAAGGAATGCTCTCTTTCCTCTTATCAGGTGTTCTCCAAACTCTTCAGGCATTACAGGAGAAACTCAGAGCTGTTATCTTGGGAAAAGGACGCAGCAATAATTGGGTGCCAATAATTGTGGCCAACATGTATTGGAGAAAAACGTTTTTCAAGTGTTTTAATTCAATGATAGGTTCGAATTAAAGATCAAAAGCATAAACAATGCATATTTATTTTCACAGCCACCTTTGCTCAGATTTACCAAGGGTACCAATATTAGTGGAGGGCACTGTATATGTGCAACGGTCACAATGTTTATGTTATGCAATGCATTCGTTTTTCACCACAGTGAGATGAAAACATCTCAGTTTTGCAGCAAATGCACTAAGGCTCATGTGACCCTGAATCACAAAAAAAACACACCCACCAACTGCTACATCAGGACAAGAAGAAGCACAACAGTGGAATAAAATCTTCTAAAACAAGGGCCTGAACTTCACACTCTGTCAACATTTTTATATTCAGAAATAAATTATCTGCAGATAAAGCGTCTCTGTGAAAAAAACCACTGTGCAGCAGAAGAGCTATGTGATTTCAGCAGACCGCCAGGTGTTTTAAAGGACACCTATTATGAAAAATCCACTTTTACTTGGTGTCTGGACATAAATGTGTGTTGGCACACCAACTTTTTTAATCCCCTTTAAACCAAGTTAAACCATTTTGAATCTCACCACGGTGTGATGTCACATTTCGGAGGGCGGGCCCATAGGGGTTGATTGACAGTCCTGTATTGGTATAGTTTCTGCCCTCAGGGGTCATGTATTACTCCAGACTCTTTTGTAATGTCATGTCATTATAGTGCTTAGCTTTTCTACTGTATGTATAGTCATAGATTTTAATATGCGCATAACTGATCAGCACCACACTTGTGAGATAAGTTTGTGGCGTTTGTAGCATTATATATTCATTTAAAAAATAAGGTCATAAGGGCTCATAGATTGAAAAAAAAACAATAGATTTGAATATTTCAAGAGCCTTACCAAGGATTGGTTATACATTAATTATTTAAATTTAAAACCTTTAAAACCTAAGTGCTACAAAATAGTATAAACTGTTTTATATATATTATCTTATATAATATATGGTCATACACCTGAATCTCTTGGAGTGCATTCCATTATTTGGATATCATTTTATTTTACAGTCCTGTTCCATGTGTACATACCATGTAGTTATTATATTAATTACAATTACTAGGCAATAACTTGATATTAACCCTGAACCTACTCATAAAGCTAACCTTAACCCAGTGTAGTTATCTTATATTGCTTAGTACTTTCTCAGGTAAGTATATTGTGATGGAACGTAAGTGCTCAAACTGTAAAATAAAGTGAAAGCATTATTTGCCCTTAGTTTAAAAATGTTAAATAAAAAATGGCAATACACTGGTTTTGGGACACTGCTTTAAATTATGATTTTGCCATCAATGTTCCTGTTGAGTCACGGTGCCATCTTGTGGTATGACTGACAGCAATGCCCAGAGGACTCCTGCAGCTCAAGCAGCAAAGCCTAGCTCATGGGTTCAGTTCTCAGAAAAATACATGAACTGAATGTAGACCTTGAATGCAACATAAGTCTCTTTGGTTAAAAGCGTCTGCCACATGTATAAAAGACTATGAAACAATGCAAATCATCCTCAATTTATTTCGTGATTAATTCAATCATAGTGTTTGCTACTTTTTTCTCACAAAATAGATGTTTCCCAAGATTTCTGTAAATATGCTGTGTACCTTCGATGTGTAACTCTCCAAAATGTAACAATTTTCCCAAAAGTCTTATTATGTGAGACAAAAGAATCTCAGACTAAACCTTATTTTAAAATGCACATTGTTTATAAATTAATTAAACTAAAGAAAATATATCTTAGGAAGTGTAATGCAATGCTGCATGTGCATCTAAGTACTCAGGGTGCAGAGAAGATGCAGGCCCACTTTTGCAACCAGCTAGTGTACAGTCAATTGTACTAAATGTACCTCTTATATTTCAGTTTGTTTAAGTCGGTTGCAATGGTATTTACCTATATTAGCACATTTGGCATACCAGCTAAATCCCAGGAATGTACATGTTTTACGGGGTGGTTAATTTCTGTAAATTCATGCAATGTACAATTTTTGCTAAACCTAACCCTAATAATTCGGGTGAATTTGTAAGGACGTTCACCTAACCCCACCTCTAAACCTACCCATTACTCAAATTGTACGAAATCATACAAGGAGACTTCTTTATTTGGTATGATATGGTTGGATTAAAATGTAGTATTTTCTATGTCAACAATTTCTGCATTGGATACATCATACATAGTGAAAGTTACAAAGAAAAGGCATCAGATGACGTTTTACAACTTTTTATTTGTTTATTTGTTTGTTTTTTATTCTCAGTAATCAAAAAGGCTTATATGTGACAGTAAATATGTTGATGAGCATAGGTGAGTTTTTAGGGGTCATTTTAGGGGTCAGGGTCAGGTAATCTTAGACTAATTTATTAGTTTTTGATTCATGAAACTTCATCAAGTGCATGACACCTCCCAGACATACACGACAGGATTCCTCAGAAGGTGAGACAACTTAAAAAAGGCAACTCAGAAATGTGGGATTGTTTAAATGTTCCCAAGGTTAACTTATATTACCCTATAGGACAAAGTATGCTTAATTTTGTACAGTTTTGTAAGTTTGTAAGTATATTAGCGTATGCACGCTGTTGAATGCACAGCTTCTCCAAGTATACTCTATTTGACAGCATGTGCGGCAGAGGTTAACACTAGAGACAGTAAAACTTTTATTCCTTTTCACACAGTGATTTTCAGGTCCACAGCTTCGATTAATAAAGCCTAATTACCTAATTAACATGCTGTGAGTGGATCTGCTTGGCAGGTCACTCAATATGGCATTGCTCTAGAGTGATGGAGATCTCCAGTACAAACCTGTGAAATAACCTGCAAAAACAGCATTGCTGCACAAATACATTTTGATATCACTTTTACACTACTGGGTAGGTTTAGGGTTGGGTTTGGTGTCAGATAGTTAAACCTCCGCAATATGTACCTGAATGAACGTAATACAAACGCAGTAAAACATACCTATATCAACATTACAAAAACTTGTAACTTAACCCACATTTTAGCACCACTCTCTGGGTGTTTGACTTTAAAACTGCCACGAAATGTGCTGTAGGTAGTGTATGTAATATTGGTGCTGCAGAAATGTATTTAGGGGCACGTATTTCAAAGGAGCCGTCTACAGTAATGTTGCTCTTGATCTGTTTCATTTTTAACAGTTAAACAATGGCTCAGTTCAGTGTTGACATTTTGTGGCCAAACGAAGTAAAGCAAAAGCACTTACCTAAGCAAACATTGGACAATGCAGTACAGTATGTTTATACTCTTCTGCAGATGCATAATGCATAAAAACAGCAAATGGCCTGAACGAAAATGCAAATTAACTCTTATTTGGCAGCACTTTCAGAAATGTGACGCTGCACAACTTTCTGTTTCTGACACCGCTTGTCAAGAAAGGAACTCAAATAGTTTGTAAAAAGCCATTCAGATTTTGTTTCGGTATATGATATGGTGCTTATCAAACAAGCAGTTCGGCAGTGGAATGTAAACAAACATCAAACGTTTGTCTTGGTGTTGCGTAATGTTAAGACCGTGTCTAAAGAAGTAGTTTTACCAACTAGCAGTTGTCATGGGGTAATCAGTCTCACTTTTCCATTACAAATATAGACTAATATAAAAAATGTAATTAAACGGACCTGAGAAAAAAGGTATTTGTTTTCATGCCTTTACATTGTTTAGATCATTACAAAAAAAGATATTTCATTCATAAGTTATACTATATCTATACTATATACACTTTCTTTAAAAATATGCATAGGAAATATGCATAGGAAATACTAGATATAAAGATGACTCTGATGACGTTATAACCGAATGATTCGATGTACCGTTTTTCTTTCTGCAAAATGTGGGTCAAATAAACCGGTTTTCTCATTATATACAATGTATCTGTAAACTAAATCTAATTTGCATATTAATGTGTTTTTGGGGCAACATGTAGTGAAAAAAGAAATGTAATAATGGGAGTAATAATTGACCAGATTTTCATAATAATATATCATATTTTAGCATTTTTTAAGACCAAGGAAAGAGAGTAATCATGATGAAACATCCATTTATTTGGTAGAAGCCCTGAACGTGCTCTTTACAGGACATGTAGAGTCTCCGAGAAATTCACTAAAATATAATTTCATCATATGAGGGTGCAGGGTCTTAGAAGGCTAGTCTAAAAAGTTTATGCTTTAACCCAGAAACATGGCGTGTTTCGTATTGTATGTGCAATATACATTTGGGCTGCAGGATCTAGGGAACACATGACTCCCAAAAATGCACCGGAAAAAGATCTTGATTTGAAAATGGATCTACTGGATCTTAATGTCCTTGTTATGTGACATTATCTCTTAGGCAGTTAGCAATTAACTCCCTCCTTCCTTCTGCCATTTTCTGTGGTTGCTTTGTTAAAACCAGTTTCCTGTCAAGCATCTTTCACCAAGTGTTTATAAGTGGTAGCTTAGCTGGCATTTTCATTTACCAGCTAAAAGGCAGAAAAGGAACGATACTCGTAATGGCACGAGAGCTGAAAAGTTGGTCGTTTTGGCGGGCAGTACTGGCCGAGTTTGTTGGGATGACGGTTTTTGTTTTTATTGGCATAGCCTCTGCCATTGGAAACAAGCATAACAGATTTCCCGACCAAGAGGTTAAAGTAGCTTTAGCTTTTGGCCTGGCCATTGCCACATTGGCTCAGAGTTTGGGGCATATCAGTGGAGCCCACCTGAACCCAGCTGTTACTTTGGGACTTTTGGTCAGCTGTCAGATCAGTTTCTTCAGGGCCTTCATGTATATCGTGGCCCAGATGTTGGGAGCTGTGGTGGCCAGTGGTATTATGCTCAAAGTTAGTCCTGACCCCGAAACAACACTGGGACTCAATATGGTGAGTTGTTTTAATATTAAATCACAGTACATTCATAATTGCATGATGGGGATAGCTGTCACATGGACAAATGTGTTTAGGACTACTATAGCTATAACGTACATTATTTTATCTACGTAGATAAGATTTTGTATGTTGGTTTCAAATTCCAAACTGTCGTAAATTAAATTTTCACTTTTCTCTTTCCAGTATATTGTTTTGTTTGTATAACAACAAAATCCCACTGGCATTTATTAAGGCAAAGTTGAAAGATTTTCAATGTTGTCCAGGCTGCAAAAGGGAGTTATAAAAATATAAATATGAAATATTTAAAATTAATTTTACTACATAATATTACTTCATAAGCTGTCAACTATGTAAATGTAAGAGTTTATACTTTTTTGTTCTTTTCATTTAATATTCCAAATACAATTTATGTTGGCCCAAACAATTGTTTTGTGCATTTGAATGTTATTTTGCAATTGTTTAAATTTTACAATAAAAAGAATGTTTCCTTAGGTCTCCAATCTGACAACATATCCCATATATTGTGACTAATAAGGTCAGGGTTCGATAAATGGGCTGTGACTTTTTCTTCTGATAATATCAGTGCAGTTGTTCAAAATTCATCCAAATGTTAAAAGGTCTTGAAATTCCATTTAATATGCTGTCTTGCTGTTGCAATGCGACTGTATCATTTTGTTGAATGCCTTTTTACATCTTTTTTTTTTTTTCTTATAGCTGAGTATCGGAGTGAAAGCCGGTCAGGGGTTTGCCATTGAGCTCTTTGCAACCTTCCAGCTGGTGCTCTGTGTCCTGGCCACGACAGATAAACATCGCACTGATGTTGCAGGCTCTGCACCCCTAGCCATCGGACTGTCTGTTGGTTTAGGGCACCTGGTTGCAGTAAGCAATTGACTTTTCATTCACTTCAAAAGTAAATGATATGTAATGATCTTGGAAATTAGATCGGCAGGTTTCCACCAATATGTAGTGAAGTCTCTGTTCTGCTCTATGTGAAGTTGCTCATCATAAACTTCATTCCACTCATCATTCCTGTCCCCAGATCAGTTACACCGGATGCGGAATCAACCCCGCTCGATCCTTTGGACCAGCTGTTGTTCTTGAAGCATTTAAAAACCACTGGGTACGTTCTCCCCAGTATTTTTTTACTATTAGATTGTTGTAAGAATAAAAAAAAAATGTAACACTTCATCTTGATAGTCCACTTTAGACATTCTACTAACAGTAAGTAACTTTGTAACTACATGTAAACTAGCAGTCATTAGCGTATTAATGAAATGCTTAATATTTCCTAACACTTTATTTTGATGCTCCCTCAACCGACCCTCAACTTAGTCCCCAACAAGTCAAATTGGTTCCACTTTATATTAACTACTATGTAATTACATTTAAATTAATCATTTGGTGCAACGCACTTATTGTGTGCATACATGTTTTCACATTGCACTCGTATTTTTAAAAATACCTCTGTAATTAACTTCTGTAATTACATTTATAATTATACTGTTGACCCATCCCTTAACCAACCTATACCACTAAACCTGCCTCTAATCTTACCCATATCCCTCATCAATAGCAGCAAAATTGTTTTGAAATCCAATTTGATCTTAATAAGAACATTGCACATATTTTTTGAAGTAAGCACATAATGGGTAATGCCACCTAATATAAAGGTCTGGATTAAATAATCAGGTTCCAAAAATTAAGTACTTGTAATTAAGACTGTATTACATATTAAAATACTTCAATTAGACTAAAGTTAGCTTTTGATTACTTGATTGCCTATCATGCACATGGTCACATGACCTCCTGAGAAACAGGTATATTACATATTTTTATTGAGTGTTTTATTTTGGTTGTTTTACTTTTAAAAAGAATGATTTTGTTTGTGATTTAATTCATGTTTAGCTTTCAATAAACTCACAAACCCCCAACAGTTCCGTCACACTTTGACCTAATGTTAAATGCCTTTCATGTTGTTAATATTTTCTGTATTTCTATATAGCATTTGTATATATTTTCTTTCTCTTTGTAAATGTATATTAATATGCTACAAGATAATCATATTTAAAATCAATGTGATAAACAAGTTAGGTCAAAAGGTAATCTGATTACATTGCATGAAATGAGTATTGTAATGAATGTAATTTCTAATCAATCAATCACTTTTATTTATATAGCGCTTTTAACAATACAGATTATCAAGTAGGAGAACAGAGTGATGGTAATGTATAATGACCAGATTAAACTATTTATTTATTAAATGCAGAGACGGTCTCTGTAGTGAAGACGACGATAATCACTAGAAATCAGCAAGCCAGAGACAGCGGCAAGGAACCAAAACCCCATCCATGAGAGAATGGAGAAAAAAACTATTAGCGTAGATGCCATTCTTTTTATGATGTAACGAGTACATCATGTGTAAAGGGGAGTGTTCCCGGTTCCGGCTGATCTAATTAATGCAGCCTAACAATCCTTTAACGGATTTGATTAATAAATGTGTATCAGTGTGTTAAGTGAAAGACAGAGCAAAGAGATGTGTCTTTAATCTAGATTTAAACTGACAGAGTGTGCCCGCCTCCTGAACAGTGTTAGGTAGATTGTTCCAGAATTTGGGTGCTAAATAAGAAAAAGATCTGCCACATGCAGTAAATTTTGATATTCTAGGTATTATCAACTGGCCAGAGTTTTTAGAAGCAGACGTGGAGGACTATAATGTGATAAGAGCTCGCTTTATAAGTAATTAGCAAGATTTTTAAATCTATACGATGTTTGATAGGGAGCCAGTGCGGTGTTGGCAGAACCGGGCTAATATGCTCATACTTCCTGGTTCTAGTAGGGACTCTAGCTGCTGCATTTTGAACCAGCATGAATTTGTTTAATTCAACAAAAAATCTTACCACAGTTTTTGTCATGTAGTTTGAAATCAGTAACAAACTATCTTTTTTAGGTAGTCTTCCCAGCACTGAATGTAACCATTACAATTACTTTTTGAATAAAAACAATAACTAATGCCAATTAAATGCTTTATGATTAGGTTATGCACTTGCACTTCTTCAAAACTTCTTCACAACCGTTTTTGCATACTTTGTGACACATTGTACTTCCTCTAAGTTTCTTAGGGTAGAGAGGGGGGGGGTGCAAAATGACAGTATTATTGCTTTATTATTTGTGACGGTGTGTAATAATGATATCCTCACACAGATCTATTGGATAGCACCGATGAGCGGAGGGGTGGCTGCTGCTCTTGTGTACGACTTCTTGCTCTTCCCAAAAAAGGAAGCGCTTCGTCAGCGTATGAATGTTCTGAAAGGCACAGCTGATCCAGACCCGTCTGCAACAGAAGCGCTGATCGAACCCCGAACCCCAAGATCTGGTTCTGGTCAGTGGCCCAGGCCCTGAAATGTCTTGTAAATACACCTGCTTGTTATGTCCTTGTTTTGGTAATTATATACCTACAGTACACAGTAGTAACTATACAACACCATTTCTCTTGTCATGTCCTAACGAGCGTTTTGTCGACTTCTTTTCTTGCACAGCTACTTCTGTGTCCTACTTAATATCTCAGGAATTTCTTGCAATTTATTCATTGGAAGGCACATTATTTCTGCTTTGAGGGCTGGCAGGTGATTTAATAAATTAATCTTGTTTTCAGAATTACCATGAGTTATGTTGATTTTGAATATCAATATATATTATACAATCAATTCATATATAATTAGTCTCAAATGATTCTGGCAGCCCTGTACTGTATAATTGTGGTCTTACGTTTACATACACTTTTGTATTCTGCAGAATACAAGTTGCTTGTTTGTTTGTTTTTTATTTTGTAGTACCCTCAATAATCAATTTCCCATAATCTCATTTTGTGGATTCTGCAGAGTGTATGTAAACATATGATGAGAGCAATATATATATATATATATATATATATATAATCGGTGTAATGTTTGGAATAATTAATTTGGATTATTTGTTTGTCGAAAGAAGGATACCAGTTCAAGTGCCATGTTGAACATTTGAGACAAAATATAAACGTGAGATTTATTTACAGGCTGTTAACCGTCACAGACAAAATTAATTGAGACAAAATAACAGACAAAATTGTTTTAGTAACTCATGTGTTTTTAATGTAAACTTGTGTGTGAATGAGAACTTAGTTTAGTACTCGCGTGCTTTTGACAGCCACTTGCTGTCCATGACTCTAACATTTCAGAAAACCATAACATGGTTTAAAACGCATGATTTCAGTGCAATAAACATGACAATCAGGATCAAAACAGATGTTTTTAACAGGTACGAGCTGTATTGCCGTAGATCTATTCTGGAAAAAGGGGGCGGGGACTAGCAGCTCATTTGTATTTAGAAAGACAGGCACGAAAGTCAGCCTTTTTCTGTTTCCACTCAAAATTTCTAAATGATATAATAAATTATCTGTGTGTCATTTTGGGCTGAAACTTTATGAACACATTCTGGAGACTTATATTACATATTGTAAAAATGAGCACAATATGTCTCCTTTAAAACATTTAGGAAATAATAATGTAATAAAACTCATTTTGCACATAAGACTATTTTTTTTCTTTTTTGCTGCATATTGTTTTTGTTGAAAAAAAACTCAGCAAGTTAGAATAAAAAACAATAATAAAAGTTTTTAATAAAACATTTATTCTGCAAGGATGAATTAAATAGATCAAGAGTTACATTAAGAATATTAATGTTACAAAAAAAAGGTAAAAAAAGGTAAATTCTGTTCTTTTGAACTTTAGTTTTCAAAGAATCCTGAAAGATTACCCCCCAAAAAAGTATGCAGCAGCAAAAAATGCTTCCAAAAACATTCAAAACAATGAAAAAAAAAAAAAGTAATTATTCCAAACGTTTGACTGGCTCCTAAAAGGGGTTCTGTTGCTAAATAGTGAACCACATTATGTCAGATTGGAAGTACATCAGTTTCTGAGGCTGCTGTATATGGAAGGGGTTATAGAGGAAAGAGTTAAACAAGGATAGAATTATGAATGCCATTTTTTAGCATTTTCAAATCTATAACACAATATTCTCAACCGTTTTTTTAAGTAAACACTTCTGCAAAGCAGTTAACACGTACAAACCGACCTGATGTCAACTTCTGTATCACCTCCAGACTAACTGATACTGAAGCTGTCACATGAGTCAGCAACTTGCTGACTCTAACAAATTACAAATAATTTAAGCACGCTGGCCACTGGACACTATCACAAATATCTCGCTAAATGTTAACATAATTTGAAAATATAATATCGACTAGTACACTGGAAGGAAGGACTTGGTTTCCACTCACATATAGCATTTTTTATTTAGATAGATAGATAGATAGATAGATAGATAGATAGATAGATAGATAGATAGATAGATAGATAGATAGATACTTTATTGTCATTACACACTCAAAAATTATTCATTGGATGAACTCAATTTAATTGAAGCCAGGATTTTCCAATAAATATGTGTAGCCCCAACTCATAAAAAAGAAATGAATGTGATGAAATTTCATTAAGTTGGGTCAACTCAATTTGATCAAATATAGTTTTAATGAAATTTATACATTTTATGCTTGTTGAACTCAAACTAAAACATTTAACCAGAAAATAAATTAAAAGGAAGACATCCACACTGAAAAAAAAGATATGTTTGATTTACTTAACTTTAGGCATTAGACAACTTGTTATGCATAACTTAAGATGGTTTTTATACATCCATGGCATGCCCAAAGTATTTTTATTATTATTATTATTTTAAAACCGCTTTGATTCATGTTAGCAGGTCCCTAAGCACATACTCAACACTTTACCGCAATGGAAACCCCAAAAAACACTAACATAGTAGAAGGTCTTTTAAATACAAACATAAAAAAGCATTAAATATTAACAAGTCTCCTAGTTTTATCATCTTAATAAAAATGCCTAAAATAACATTTTATTTCAAGATTTACTATCCTTAACCAGCCCTGCGCAAAGCATGATGGGAAGGAGAAATCCACTTCCTAGTTACAGAAGTAAAAATCATTTATGTTCTTTCAAAATGAAAATATTGAGTCAGTTTAATACAATGCAGTTGTTTAAATAGGAAACCAAACATAAAGTGTTGGGGAATCATTTTTTTGATACACTGTACACTGCAACGAAATAGGACCCCCCTCCGACCATACACAAACATTTTGGGGGGGAAGACAGGTCAGTCAAGAGGAACTATAGAAAACAAGGAAATGGGATACATTAGGAGAAGGAGGGGGGGGAAATCCTTCCAAGACTGTCCTTCGAGAAGGGCAGTGTGAGATCAGCACCCTAATAAGTAACTGCAATTAAAACTCTTTAGGGACAGCTTTTTGTTCATCAGAAACAATCATCTAGCATCTGTTTTAATACCGTAAAACAAGGGGCCATCCTAAATGCATCAGAGTGAAACTGCATTGAAGGGATGTGAAGAATTTAATGTGCATGCTTAAAATTTTTGGCACTCATTCAAATTGCAATTATAAGTTGTGGCTTTGTTTCCCTGGAAAATTGTGATTTATGTTCAGAGCATTTTATTGTTTCATGAGGTAAACACACGGTGAAGGAGATCTGTATTATGAGAGACGCAGGTGGAGAGACGCTTATTCTAAATTATTTCTGACAATAGAATGTACATCTGGTAATCAATTTACTGAAAATTTGTTTCCAGCAATTGGAAGAGGCTCAAACTAAAGGCCTGCTTACACCAAGAATGGTAACTATATAAATATGAAAAAGAGTCCACACCACAATTATAGTGATTATGATACAGCCCTATCCTTGGAATCACTTTCAGAACTATTCTTGGTCCCACTTTATATTAGGTGGCCTTAATTACTATGTATTTACATTTAAATAATAATTTGGTAAAATACATGCTGTGTATATTATGTTTTCAAGCTGGAATGCTGGTTTAAGTTGGTCTTTTGCTGGTTTATGCTATTCCTTTTCTGGTCTTAAGTTGGTCAGACCAACACACATCCAGCAAAGGACCAGCATCCCAGCTTACTAGACCAGCATATGCTGTTTTTATATGCAACAGGAATTTGGCCTTTGCATTATTCTTTTGTCACACGATGCTTCAAAATGCACATTAAAATAGGGTGATGGCAACCCAGCTAATGTTTAGATGCACTCAGAACACAAACGCACGCCCACAGAGTATATATATATATATATACACTCAACAAAAATATAAATGCAACACCTTTGTTTCTGCTCCGATTTTTCATGAGATGGACTTAAAGA
>JAUMHI010000034.1:1363463-1381735 GCA_032359435.1 Enteromius unitaeniatus
AGTCCCCCACTCCTTGGTACAAACTTGTACAGAGTACACCAAGTAGTTTACCTATTTTTCCTGGCTGGTGGCACACACTAAATGTGTGTGCGTGTTTGCAAACTGTTTGCATCTCTCTCTCTCTTCTAATCAGTGCGCATTCATGTGGTGTTTGAAGAGACGCAAAGGCACTGATGAGCAGACAGCTGTCGATATGTGACTAAACCCCTGCTTATCCCTCTCTTCCTCCACGGGGTCAGAGCTGGCTCTCTGTTGGCTCGATGTGGGCCCCATTGCGGGTCCTCAGAAAATGAGGCAGAGTTGTTGCAGTGGGGAGGAAAGAGACTGCACTGAAGTTTGAGGAGGAGAAATCTCTTGAGCTCAGGATTGATTGAATCGACATTCATTTGGATTTACCAACAGCTCCTTTGCTCGCTGTGGGCCTCCCTCTCTTGCAGCACTTAAAAAACACTTGCAGAGGCCAACACTGGAAACCTGATGGGAAGAGAACGACGGCTTTTTATGGTGCGCAACCTACGCGGTCGTATCACTTTTAAAGGACCTATATTAATTTACAGGTTGACTCTGTTTAACAAGCCCAGCTTTTATCACTGCTGGCTCACGATAAAAATTACGATTAAAATCTGAATTTAAATTCCATCAGCGGTTTAATACCTGCTTAAGGAAACATCATGTCAGCCAAGAAGCGAGAGAGCAACCTGATTTTTAATTCAAATATGACTTAAATGCTCTATAATGCGATTCACCCCCTTTTGTCCCAAGCGACATGTAAAAAGGACACACTTCGCTCGCTCCCTCTCCCTCCTCCATCCACTCTGGGACCCTTTCACACCCTCAGAAGAAGAAATTGAATGAGTTTCTTCTCTGTATACATGGTCCAACATAATAAAGTCTGGTGTCCCTGGGCTCCTCTGTCATTTCAAACACGATTAAGCACATTAGTGCTCTGGCTCTCCATGGCCCATTACCCAGCAACCCCGCTGTCAGGGACCCACAAGTAGCTGTGAACAGGGGCAGAGGCCAGTACTTTCCCTTACAATACTTTTAGAGATCCTAGAATCCAACTGAGTCGGAGCTTCTACAACTTCATTTGGAGTTGATAAGATTCAAAAACCCTGCGTGAGTTCAATGAGCCGTCTGGAACCCCTGGGAAACCTTTTCTAGTGATAGATGTCCCATTTCCACAAAAAATTTAGATTTAAGGTGGAAAGTTGCATTTGACATTCATTGAGTAAGAATATATATGTTCTTATGATTTTGTACTTTTTACTCTTACTTATTTTTACATTTATTTACTGCCATGTAACTCTCACTTAAAGTTATAGTTTAATCATAAAATAACAGTTAAATGCAACGGTTTGTTTGGTTTCAACAGTTTCATTTTTCAAGGTGCCAAAAAAAAAAAAAACGCAACAGTTTGCGAATCTTAAAATATTTATTTGTGATACAGCATATTTTACAGTTACATTATGTTGTGATTAAATTCCCTTCAGCATTTATTTTGATTTATTTTAATGTTTTAATAGGATAGAATTTTAATATCTGGTACTAATGGTTTATTAGTTAATAATTATTTGATATTTAATAGCATTACATAATATTCAATTGAATGGTACTTATTTATATATATAAAAATATATATTTTTAGCAATTAATAAATATTAACTATTTTTAAAATAATGCTCCTTTGAAACCAATTCCTAATAACATAAAAAAGATCATCAAATTACTCTGGATGTTAAAATAGTCTTAAAATAGTCTCAAAATTATGAAAAACATTTAGGATGTGATGTGTTGGTTACATGTCATGTCATCCTTCAATGAAAATGTGGCATTCAGGCACCATTTCAGTGGAAAAGGGGTGTGGATGTGCTCTTGAAAGTCCTGTCAGCAGATAAACACAGCTGATTAGTCTACATTATTGCACTAGCACTTTAAATTATACGCTTCAACCCTGCAATGACGAGAAACCTTCACTGAATGCCTGTTTGTCACACAGAGACTGAGGCTAATTGCTGCTGAATCACATAAACAGCATCCGGGTCTCAGGGCAGGAGAACAGGAGCAGACTCCACGCTTGATTGAAACCTGTAACTCTATCCTAATGTTCCTCACACGAACTGGAAGGAAAATACCGGTATTTACATTTACCTGACACACTTATGCAACTTGTGTAGCATTCTAGGTATAATCGCTTTACGCATTCCTTGTGAATCACACCACTGATCTTGGCCTTGCGCCTCTATTTCAGTTACAAGGATATCAAACAGTTTTTCTGAGCTGTTAGGCTAAAAAAAAAAAAAAAAAAAAAAAAAAAGGCTACATCTGCATATTAAATAAGGTGAAACACAACACATTTTGAAATCGCATGATGATTTTGAAATGTTTTTGTGCGTTTATATTGCAATATCATTCATGAGATGTTATCAAAATGAAATTTCAGCCTCAAAGGCTTAGTTAAACCAGGGGTGTGAGAACTGTCTGTACAGTGAGGGAAAAACTGCATGTTTTTATATTAACTTACAGAGGATTACAATGGGTTGCTGGTGTTAGAGGTCATTCGTGCAGGCTAACAGTAATGAGGTCCATGATTAATATGTCAAATATTTTGGTAACACCAATAACTATGACTTTTCCCTCAACAAATTCTTAATCTGCTGCTGATTAATAGTTAGTGAGGTAGTTGGTAGGATTAGGGATGTAGAATAAGGCATTAATATATGCTTAATTAGCACTAATAAATTGCTAATAATCTAGTAATATGCATTCTAATAAGCAACTAATAGGTGTAACCGTAAAATGAAGTACTACCAATATTCCACTTTTGTGAAATTTGAAGAATTCAGCTATAAAGAGCCTTCTGAGGGACTTATCCTGGTATTGTAAGCATTATTTAGACCTGAGGAAATCAACAGTGATGTCCAATTTGTGAGCAAACTGATTCTTCCCAATGAACCTGTTGAATTTGTTATTTGTTGTAACCGATTCATTCGTGAAATATAGCCCACTGACCTAGTGATGTAAGTATCTGGGCATGATTGCATGAAAGTGCTTAATTAATTTGACTTGGGGGATCCCTGATGGGAAAAAATTCCCTGAGGTAAGGGATTTCTTTAAGTAACTGTCACCCTCACCTAAGTGTTTATAGTAAGCATTTCACGGTAGTTCCTGGCAACAAGTCCCACATGTCACAATAAATATGTATATCTACAACAGTAAACATTACAAAATACAAACCTAACAAACTACACACACAAATCTTAACAATAAAGACAAACAGTTATATTGTTATTAACGTAACAATAAATGAATAATAATTGTTTAAATTAATATTAGTTAACTGATACAATTGTCTTAAAAATATATATACAATGTTTGTTTTGGTAAAAACCTGTAAGTTATGCTTTTTACAGTCGTTTTATAGTTTAATATGTTACTATAGTAATTGGCCGCTACGCTTGTGTGATATTTTATTTGTGCAGGTTAAAAATGTAAGTCTTACATTTGTGCCTGTTTTAATTTTTGGCTGAGCTATTGCTTTAAGGGTTTTCATGCAACCAGACCCTGGACTTTGGTAGCAAGTTGATATATTAAAAAAACAAAAAACGAGCCGATACCAAACATGTTTGTTGAGCGTGTAAATTCAGTGGCCAATCAGAAGCTTTTAAATCACAATCAATTTGTTCAGTGTGAGCTTTACGTTTTTTTTTAAATGATGAAGGTAAATTAAATTATTCCAATTATATTATTGCTGATGAAGGTTTTTTTCCTTATGTGGCAAGTAGCCGTGTAATAAGCGGGATAATGCAGAGGCAGCCGGTAGTTATCGTGAAATAAACCCCTTTAGAGTGATACAAGAACCTTCGCTTCGCGTGGGGTCAGGGCTTATTTCTGCGATAACTACCGGCTGCCTCTACATTATCCCTTACATAACGTTATTAATAAACCATACATATATGGTTTGTTTATAAAAGCTTACATTTTATACATTTAATTTAATAAATAAAAAGCGAGTGCTTTATTTTGGTTCAATAACAAGGGACTGATTAATGGGAATGCAGATCCCACCGTTTTTTATTTGTGTGTTCAAAGCTTTCGTAAAAGTATATCCTATTTCTCTAATTAGAAATATCCCAAATATATCACTTACAGTATTACAATGTATCGCCAAAAAAATCTTATTTTTTGCTTGGCTTGTCAGCTGCTGTTGTTTATTTTAAGCTAAAGAAAGCTGAGATATATGACTCTTTGTAAGTGTGGCGGAATGCATCAGTCTTAAAACACTGATAAATAGTTTCAAACGCATACCATACCATTTTTACAGACAAAATAAGAAACTAACTTACGACTCTAATACCACCTAATCTTGAGCAAATATTGCACCTTTGGCAAACCATGTGATCAGGATACTATTAAAACTATTCAATTTGATTTTAGTCACATGGAATAATTTTGCGTTCTGAGAGAGCTGTCCTTGTTGGAAAGTAATATTTGATTCTTCAGATGAGTCTGACAGATGAATGCACTAAAAAAAGGAGGGCGGTGAGAGTCTTGGGAAAACAAATTAATTGCTAAAGGCAAAATGTGGCCTATCCACAGATCATTATGTTGTAGTTGTGTAATGTGGTGATGTAGTATTTAAACTTGTTGCATAATCTATGTTTGCTCAGTAGATTTATGTTATCTGCAAATAATTTTCTGCATTATTTAACGGTCGTTGTTACAGCTTTATGGGTTTCTCAGGCTACCAGTAAATGACCTCCACACATGAAACATCTATAATGATTTTAAGATATTCCTCCACCGACACACATTATGTGTTCAGCATTGCAGATTGGTGGACACACACCTTCCAGGGAATATATTGAAAATAGTCCATAAAATAGTAACTGGTGATCTGGGTTTCCATATAAATAATCGATTAATTCATCTTTTGTTTTTCATTTTGGTGCGTCACTACCAATTTTAATATGAAGTTTCAGATCACCCTTTTAATACCAGAATAATGACTATACAGGGTTTCCGCGGGGTCTTAAAACTCTTAAATTTAGTTTGTCAAATTTAAGGCCGTAAAAAGTTTTCAATTGTACAAGAAAGTCTTAATTATGATTTCAAGAGGTCTTAACGGAAAGAATTGTGATCTGGCTGAACGACTATGACATGAGCGCTGCAAGTCCAGAGTTCGTATGAATCTTTCAGCAGGTTAAACTAGTTCACGTTGTTTAAGATATGGGGACAGAAAATGTTTAACCTATATTTATAACATTTCATATAGTTAATATCACAAAATTCAGAATGCGATTTTAAGTCGGCAAACAATTTTAGGCAACAGTTCAATAAACAAGTTCCTGCTTTTCTTCTATTTCACTAACAAAAATCACCCTAAACACCGTTATGCTGTCACAGCACACAGAATACAAAATATATAAAAAGAAAAACATTTTTTGTCAATATTGCACACGTCTAATTCATGTAATTTCATTTATATAATAATTTAATACTAGTAATTGTACTAATAATACTTTTGCCACCCATTAAAAAAAATGGTTTAATGGCTGAATTTTGCAGTGAAAACCTGCATCTGAATTGTAACTTACGCTTTTTACAGTAATATTACAGTTTAATATGGTACTATAGAGATTACCCTCCGCCACTCATATGATATTAATTTTATTTTTAAGGTCTTAAAAAGTTTTCAATTTGAGCCTTAAAATCCTGCAGAAACCCTGGTTTATACTTCTATATGCCTTTTTTCAATATAAACATTATATTATGGCTGTAATAAAAACTTGTTGACAAACGTACAGTTAAAGTAAAAATATAGTTGCATATTTATCGAAATGCCCCTAGAGTTCTGCGTTTGAGCATCGAGTGGCTAATGTAAATGCAACTTTACTTTTGTTTAGCTGGATTTTATGTTGTCTTAACACTGAATGAACAAAGACATGAGAGATCTTCTGTTCACTTTCTGATGTTCGTTCATGTTTATTTGGTGAAGCTAATAGAAAAGATGAAGAGATTGGTTCACGCGTTGTTTAAACTGATCTGTCACGCTGCATTTATTGTTTGTGTTTGATGATAAAGTTGACATTTTTTGAAAGCTGAGACTTTTTAATGTCAACTGCAGTTACAAAGTGTGAAGATTATTACAATTATTGTTTGTCAGGTACACTAAAAATATTTATTAAAGTTCACTGGTATCGATATTTAAGAGGTTAGATTAAAATCAAGAATCAATATAGTTAATCCATGTTTACGTATCAGTGCTGTGTGAATGAAAGACTTGGCAGTGCATGAGTACAAATACACAATAAAAATTACCTTTAATTAAAGGGTCGAAAAAATGCTATGGAAGTCGATTTGGTTACCATCATTCTTCAAGATATTTTCTCTTGTGTTCAACAGAAGAAAAAAAGTCTTACAGGTTTGGAACAATTTAAATGATTTTTGGGGAGGAGTGTCCCTTCAGCTGTAAATTATGTATAGTATTTCAACCACAAACTCGTAGCAGTGAATGAATGGTAATGCAGTATCTATGGCTTTTATAAAAGATCCCTTTGTAACGGCTGTGAATTAAAATGCTCAAGTTATGAATAAAATTAAATGCCTTTCAGTTACACGCAGCAATTGTAAAGGCCTAGGCCTTGTGTTTGCTCTCACAAAGAGCAAATAGAAAGAGTAGAGCAACTTTTGTTTTATTCATCTGAAGCTTTCACCTCTGGCCTGTTCTTACCCGTCTTTTCCATGTGTATCGCCTCACCTGTCCCCATATCTGCCTGTAATACTTCCTATTACAGCCATAGTTCGAGATGTGACACGTCTAATGAGTCTAGGACTGCATGCACCTCAGGGCAGCTGGCCGATCACAGCCACTTTGTGCTCGGGAAGCTGATGAGCGTTTCTTTTTGCGGCGCGCTGAGGCTGATTCTTTCCCTGGCCGCCAGCCTCTGCCATGCTCTGGGCGACCGGCATCAGTGTTTCCAGCTCATGTTATATTTTCCTCTGACTTTACATTCCTGGAGGAATGTGTCAGAAATTACATTTTCAACAACATTTCTCACCGCACACTGACCTAATTCTGATTTTGTGGCACTTCGCAAATGTGTTGGTGAATTTAAACCTGTTAATGTAGATCAAATTAAACTTTCTTTTTATTCTTTGTTTTGAGCCCAATTAAAAAAATAGCGAAAACTTAGTTAAGGGACGTAATGACAATTTCAAGTTTTTAGTATGCATTTAATTCATAAAATATGATTCATGATAACGGGCATGAAATGTGACCTTACTGGTAGAATATGTGAATATGTTGATGAGGGCAGGCCTGTGCTTGAGAGTGTTTGAGGGTTTCACTCTCTGTGTTCACGTATAGTGAAGTGATATCAGTGGTTGCAGATTTGACGTACTGTAAACTCTCACTCCAGTGTGTAGATGCCAGACGCACTGTCACTTGGCTAAGAATAATCTGGTTTTCTTACACGTGTGCAAAGAGAGTCTTGCGTAGTACGTATCGCATAGATACTCCATATGTAAATGAGATTTTAGTTGTTATTTCCTGTCAAAACGAATGAAATCAGAAGATGTTTGAATAACAACATAAGTAATAGTGAATAAGTTCTACTCATATCCTGAATACACTGTTTAAACGCACAATCCAGCGGTCAATACAGCGAATACACACACACATAGAGCTTAAGATCTCGGGTTGGCCAACACAGAACGTGAAAAAACCTTTAAACTTGAGTTATTGGTACAGTGTTATGCCATTTTGTGTAACACTGCTGTTATTTAGTTTTAAGCAGAAGATGTTTGGCTTTGGATACTTTTGTATGATAAAGTAATCTATTTAATCTTTAGGGGCAATTCGTTTTTTTTATTTATTTATTTTTTATCATGCAACAGAAAAATAATGGTTAGATAAATCATCTGATTAGTCATTAGAATAGTCGACCATTCGATAAAATAATCGCCAGAATAATCGTTTTATTGAATGATTATTATTTTTTTATATCTACACACTGTTCAGCACTCATACATGTAACGCATCACATATGGTAAACAAAGAAGCCTATGTATTCGGATTTAATTCAAATCTAATGCATAAATCCAATTAATAGTTTTCAGTTTGCGCCACACTCGAATACGTCTGGAGGGCAAATCATGGCTTGATTGGCAACCTATATACTTGACTTTTAAAAAAGCTGGGAAGTTGACAGGCCTTTTATGAATGTTTTGATCTCACAGTCCTGAAAATATCAGGCTTTCACCCAACTGTTTGGATTCAGCTAACATAACCAAGTGTGTTGACAGGCAGCTGAGCATCCATAACATCAAAATATATTTAATATCTTAATAAAAATGCGGTGTCCTCCTGTCCTTGCTATCGATAAAAGCGTTGTTTGAGAGCAGTGTCGACCAAGCATGCTAACTAGTGTGATGACAGGGCTCTTTCCTGACACGAGCTAGGCCGAGGATGAATGGTAATGATCTTTGGAGACCTCTGAACACGAGATTGTTGTTTTTGCCCTTCAGAAGCTGTGGCTGATCAGTGAATGGAGTCCTTTGCTCAGCCCTCGCTCCAGCACCCTGCGGCCGTCCTACCCACCCACCTCTTAATGAAGTCCCCCGCTTATCAAAAAACCTCTTGTCTCGGACCCACAGGGGCCTTCGAGTGTGTGTTACAGTGCAATGCTTTATGGCCCATCTATATTCTTGGGGTTTATAAGTGCAGATTTGCAGTTTTGGAATAAAAAGGTTGGTGAATTATAAATAGCAGGACTTGATGCCAAAGCCCTTTGGAAAAAATAAACATGAAACACTAACTAAATGGATGTCTAGAGCAGATGATGACCTCTTTTAATAGTTTATAAAAAACTTAAGATATTGTTTTTAGCACTAGCTTTTTGATCCCACGTGAAATTGAAAGTCAAGACAATAATTGATATTGTATAAAATAATATAATATCTATATATAGGTATTATAATTTTGGTTATTATTAATATTATGAGTAATGTACAGTGTGTAAAATAAAATAAAAAAAAAAATGACACCGACCAGAATAAACAGACTCATTTTTGTTAATGTTTTTTTCTGAAAGACTAGTGATATTATTAGTTCATGTATTTTCCATAAATTTTTTTAGTGAGGCGATGTTTAATTTGACACAAATGTCTACATCTTACAAGTTAGGCCTATTTATGAGTGTAGTAATATTAATAATAATAACCTTCCTTTCAAAAACACAAATTTCTGTAGCATATATTTTAATTATGCAAGAAGCATTGTAAAATATTAGTTAAAAATACTTGTAATTTATTTAACTGGTTGTATTAATTGTCAAAATTTTTACTGTGGGTAAACCAGAAAATATAAGCATTCTTAAAGCTGTCAGCAGATTTAATTTTATTAATATATTCTGCATTTATATGCACACCATATTTTGCTTGTGTTAAAGGTTTCAGTGAAATCGAGGGCTTGTTCTGCTGTTGAACACAAAATAAGATTTTTTATTAGTTTTTCTCTTTGAAGAATTGGAAACCAAACAGTTGGTGGTAGCCACGAAGAGAAATTCTTATTAATTTGTACTCAGTGAAGGAAAAGAAACTCCCAAAGGTTTGATGAGTAAATTATTTAAGACACATTCATGTATGCAATCATCTCCTGTTTCAGAAAAAGGGGCAACTAGATAATCTTCTGAAACTCATCAAGTACTCCTTTGACCAGGTCTTTACCACACAACAGATCTGGATTAGTGGTTTAGTTGTCCCATATGTCACTTCTGTTCAAGCCTTACATGGTCATGTGATTCTGTTATAATCATTCATATGAACACTACACTGTGCACTGTAGTATTCGGGTGATAATTAGGTTGTGATACTTTTTATTTTAGGTTTGTGTATTGAAATTAGGACTGGTCGACTAATAGTCGATGCCAAAATTTGTCAACTAGTTTAGTAGTCGTTAGTGATGTCACCAATGTAACGCAAGGACAGACAGACACAGTGGGCATGGCGACAGGCCTCGGAGAGGTATATAATTAAAAGAAAGTGTCCAAAATAAAAGGGGAACTGGTGTCCTCGTAGTGCTCCTGGGACGTGAAGATCAGGGAACGTTCGAGGGATGAGGGGCGGAGTCTGTTGTAGTCCAGCTGTGTTCATCTTCGGCGGCTCACATGCTTCTTTGGTCTTGGGTGGCTCTCCCTCTAACGGCTCGTGTTCTGGCGGCACTTATCTTGAGTGGCTCGCTCCGCTCTGTCCCTCCCTTCCTGGACCCACGAGGACACCAGCATGCATGCAAGAGACCGGTCTATCGAGGAGAGGCGCAGTTCCCCAGCGCCTCTCACGAGCAGATTTGTTTCCTCGCCCTGAGGTTGCGTTAACTGAATAAAGACTTCCGGGCTTTCTCATGCTTTATGTCACGTAATTACTAGAGAAACTCCCTTCTGTGGTTGTGTTGGTTCTTGCTCGAGTAGGAGGTGATTGTGAGGTGAGAAAGGCAGTTTGTTCATTTCCAAAAAAAGAGAAGGCAAAGAACAGTCTTGTATTCTAGCGGATGCCGGTCTTGCCAGACTCGAAGTGAACTAGTAAGTTTCTATCAAGTCTGTATTTGAAGCTACTTGAGTATATCCAATTCTTGAGTGTATGAATTGAACTTCTTTGCATGATGACGTTGAATCAGTACAAGGATGCAAGATTGCGCAAGTGTGTTGAGAAACGGTCTCAGCTGTCACCAGCTCGTGTGCAGCGAAGCACAGCTAATGCATGCAGTGTATTTCAGACTGTTAAAGCGGTTTAGGCGTGATTTTTATGGCAGGTAGGTGAAGCGAAATATTATTTCTGTTCTTAAGAAAAGATTGTTTCCAAATCTTTTCATCATACACTTTCACACTAGGTTTTTACATAGTCTTGTGAATGCTGGCTCCATTCCATTCAACATCCTGAGTGAAAATCCCATGATGCAGCACTTACGGTGTAATTATATGCTTGTGTTAAAGGTTTCAGTGAAATCGAGGGCTTGTTGAACACAAAATAAGATTTTTATTAGTTTTTCTCTTTGAAGAATTGGAAACCAAACAGTTGGTGGTAGCCATGAAGAGAAATTCTTATTAATTTGTACTCAGTGAAGGAAAAGAAACTCCCAAAGGTTTGATGAGTAAATTATTTAAGACACATTCATAACATAATCACTGTATGCAATCATCTCCTGTTTCAGAAAAAGGGGCAACTAGATAATCTTCTGAAACTCAACAAGTACTCCTTTGACCAGGTCTTTACCACATCTTTATAAAAAGATTTACTTAAATGTCTGCATGAAATATGAAATCATAGCTTAAACAAATTCTATATGTTCAGAAATAATATTAAATAGATGCTAAACTCAAGGTCATTTTAATTGGCAACAACTAAAATATAGCATCAGCAGATTAATAATACATGTTTTGTAAGATTGTCAGCATCATGCAAACATTAAAGGAATCTGAGAGATCAAATCTCCTTTGATTTTTTTGTCAAAACAACTTATATTGAAGCCAGTCTTCAGCTTGTTGAATGCATGTCTAGTGTAGTAGTTTATTCAATGCCGCTTCTACAGTACTGCCTGTTTAGCTTATTTCTCACACCAAGAAACCAAACAATAACCCTTACTTGATGTACTTTAGTGTTAATAAAGTTCCAGACTGTGCTCGTAACAACTAGGTCCTTTGCTCGCTTCATTTTTTTCCATGGATCCGTTTACAAACAAGGCACAGGATTTTTAGAAATATTGAAAGTGAAAAACGAAAGTATTTTAAATCTGACAGTAATGTTAAGTAACACAACACAAGTGTGAGGAACTGTTTTCATCACGTTGTCTAAGTACATATCAAAGGATCTATTTATGGATCCATGTAGGCTGTCAAACGCACAATTATTAGCCAATCACAGCAGTAGGCATTTACTTCCAAGTCTTTAATCCAACACGCCTGTTGAAACAGAGCATTGTGATGTTTGCTAATATTCTTTATAAAAAAACCTGGATTCATTGATTAAATAGTGGGAAAACATTACATTTGAAATCAATAAAATGGAAAGAAAACCAGCCAGCCCTGACAGTGTCAGAATGATTGCTGCTTTGCATCACTGTAATACTGTGCTGTTGTGGCACGGTTAACTGTATTGGTAACTGTGTTGTGGTTGGTTGGTTGCATCCGTTAATAACTGGTGTCAGTTCCTTCCTTCGATGTTCCCGTGTTCCTCATCTGCTTGGACACGCAGGATCTCCTCTGGCAGACCATCACAAAAGTGTTTGGTTTGGTTATTTTAGCACTGAGTGGAGGAGATCAACACCGCAACGGCTCCTGATCCAGTCCAAGCCAAAATCACAAATACTGTACATGTGTACAGAGATTGCTATAATAGAGCTGCACTGTCAGATAAATCTACATTTGAAATTAGCTTTTCATATAGGATAATTATTATTTTACTACTTCATACTTCCAAATTGTTCAAATCTTTTCAATTTAACTGTAACTTAATAATTTAACTGTAGACCTAATCTCTCCAGATATTTTTTTTTTTTTTTTTTTTTTATTAGTTCAGAGCGAAAATTTAGTTGTTAGATTTAAAGATTAGCATGCTTTTTAATTGTAAAAAATCTTAAAAAAAAAAATACAATAAAATAGTTTTTCAGACAGATTAAAATTAGTAAAATTAATTTAAACTGGAGCTGGAAAATATTAATAATACCTTTATCAATAATAACCTAGTACTTCAGATATATAATGTTTCCAAACAGAAACGTATTGAAGTTTTCTTATCTAAAATGCATTATTTTGCAAACAAAAAAAATAAATGAATAAAAAGCGACCAATCACGGCTCTTGTGGTCTGAGGAAACACAAATTGTAGCTATATTACACAGAAGTATAAACTGGCCTTTAGTGACTAGATGTTGTGGTCTCTCGTAGTGAAGTCATTTCCTTACCTGAAGCTAGTGCTGAATCTTTAATGTGGGCTTCACATTTAGTCTCTGATGGAGCAGAGAGTCTGTTGATGGAGATCCCACTTCTGTTTCTCACGGAGAGCTCGTTTTGGTTTCTCCTGGGTGTGAGGTGGCGATGGGAAACCAGAGGCACTTCGCTGCACAGATATTATGTGGTTGAGTCTGTGTGTAATGACGTTAGGATGGCTGGAAAATGCTTCCACAGATTTTCCCCCAAAGTGGAGGTTGCTTGACCATTTACATTTTTATTTATTTTTTTAGGAAAATATTGCGTTAAGCTGGTTACATACTAGATATTTGTACCTTCTTTTTTTACGTAAAGTCACCAAACTTTATTTTCGCGTCACAGATAATATATGATTACATAGATGCATAAAAAAAATCCATTTGCAATGTTTTGGCATCATGTACTCCAAGTTTGGTGTCTCTTAGAGGATTTTTTTTTAAATGCGCCTCCCTAGGAAGTTTACCACGTACACTAAATCTAAAATGCCTGACTTCCTGTTGACTAGCAAATGACTGCGCGCTTGAAATGTGTTTGGCTCAATGAGAATGATGTGCTTTTTGGGGTTTTCTACATATACATGCAAGTCAGGTCATCTGTTACCTAGTGCTTTTAAAACAAAAATACTAATTATATTAAAATACTAATTGGGATCATGCCTAAAAATGATTCAATGACAGTGTTATTACTGGTGCTTATTATAGGCTAATATATTTTTTTACATTGAAATTTGATTCCTAATGCAATTTCTATTTAATCTCTTAATGAACTGCTAGATCAGCAAGACAGATGAGTTTAATTAGTTTCTTAAAGATGACCTATCTGTATGGGTACTGTTTATATTACGTATTGTGTTAGTCGGTTTATGGTTAATAGTAGGTATACCAACTAACATTGTGAACACATGTGAAACTGTGCTTTATGAACAGTTTACACCAGAACATCATCCTGCTCAGGTTGGTTCAGTAACTGTAAAGTTCAAGTATGCGAGTAAGAATATATGTATATGATAGATGTAATCCATAAGTTCAGCTGTTGTTGGAGAGAGCCCTGCAGACTTCAGCGCAATATTAGACTCGCACCTCCAGATTCAGAACAGCTTTTACCAAACAGCCATATGTGAGAAAATGAAATGAAATTCATTCCTCCCTGTTTTTCTTTCTTCGTGACTACCTGTGCCATACTACTGCAGTGAAAAGCACAAACCACTTAATATTTATATCTGTGCTTTTATGAGTGTAAATATAGATTAATGTAGTTGCCACAAAAGCTGTGTGTGAAGGAAGAGTATAGTCAACATAAACCAGTAGGTACAGGTTAAATATGGTGATGGCGTCACACAGTGTCTGTGCTGCAGGTGAGTGTGTGGAACTGACTTCACTCTTCAGTACAACGCTCCAAGATCATCATCACCTAATATTACACTTGTTTGATTTCTGATTTTTATCAACTGCTAAAGTTCTATTTCTGACTGCATTTGTATATTTTTATATACAATATATATATTTACAATATATACAATATATTTTATCGTTACTGAATGTAATGATTTTATCTGATCATTTAGGAATAGGAAATAGAATGGTACACTGCATGAGAATTAGAGTGCGGATCGGCCCGTGTCCGACAGAGCAGTAACCGAACCCGACATTCACACTCATGATGTGACCGAACCTGAGCATCCTTTCTAAATATCTGTCCGAACCTGGCCCCGTCGGGCTCTGGTCGGGTATCAAAGTCAAAGTCAAAGTCAAAAAAGGTATTAAAGAAAAACTATCCATCCTCTAATGAGAATAATTCCTAATTTGTGTTTTGTTGTCACCTCATCAGATGTAGAATGTTACACCTTCTGTTGCGGTTTAATTTTTTGTAGTTTTTTTGGGTAGAGGAGGAATAGAAATTAAACATTTTTATGATTATATATTTTCTTAGAGAAATATACAATTATTACTCACTCTCATGTCATTCTAAACCTCTATAACAGTTTTTCTTTAATACCTTTTTTGTTTTTGGAAAATGAAAGAGTAATGTTAGTAACCAAACCCCTTTGACTTTCAGTGCATTTTCTTTGTCCATACAATGGAATTCAATGGAAACCTCAACTAATAGGTTACCAACATTTATCCAACATTTCTGCTTTTTTGTTCTCTAGAACAATGAAACTGAACCTGAGGGTGAGAAAATGATTACAGAACTGTAATTTTTTTGGTGTAATTTCTTTTCAAAAAGCAGTGTGTGTGTATATATATATATATATATATACACTGATTGAGTTACACTTTTATGCGTCCCGCTTTATAACCAAATAAAGTGTAGACAGACTGCGAATAAGAGATTCATTATATAGTGTAGAGTAAGCTGCATTTATCATAACAACAGTTTTCACAAAAAACTGGATGGATGGATGGCTAAAATCGTTGCTAAAATCATTTAAGTTCTTTTTTTTCCTCATTAATGTACACACAGCACCCCATACTGACAGAAAGACACAGAATTGTTAACATTTTTGCAGATATCTTAATAAAGAAAAACTGAAATATCACATGGTCATAAGTATTCAGACCCTTTGCTCAGTATTTAGTAGATGCACCCTTCTGATCGAATACAGTCATGAGTCTTTTTGGGAAAGATGCAACAGTTATTCACACCTGGATTTGGGGATCCTCTGCCAATCCTTTTTGCAGATCCTCTCCAGTTCTGTCAGGTTGGATGGTAAACGTTGGTGGACAGTAGGGTTGCGCTATACGGTAATTTTTCATATCGTCATATCGCCAGCCTGTGATATCGTCGATGCACGATATTTATGGGTGGGTGGGTGGGGGCAAGGGAGACACTCTCTGTACTTATCACAGGCTATTTGGTGATTTTAAGCCACGCATACGTGAGAGATAGACAGCGTGCACCTGGAAGCACCAATAACCAAAATACTATACTTTCAAACATATTGAAAAGATGACATGTTGCAGTTCGATAATGGTAGCCCAATAATAATAGGCCGCCTTATAATATTCATAATAATAATAGTTTTATACATTAATAGGAGAATGAGCCCAATCATATCAATAATATATACAATTATTGTAACAATACAATATCGCCTTGACATCGACAAAGACATCTGCTATCGTCAATACACATTTCTATCGTCTATCGGCACAACCCTAGTGGACAGACATTTGTAGGTCTCTCCAGAGATGCTCAATTGGGTTTAAGTCAGGGCTCTGGCTGGGCCGTTCAAGAACAGTCAAAAATATCAACAATTCTGTGTTTTTCTGTCAATATGGGGTGCTGTGTGTACATTAATGAGGAAAAATAATTAACTTGATTTTAGCAAATGGCTGCAATATAACAAAGAGTGAAAAATGTAAGGGGGTCTGAATACTTCTGTACTCACTGTATAATATATATAATGTTTGCTATGAGCTCTTAGAGTTCTAAGCTTTTGTAAAAACTGTTGTTATGATAAATGCAGCTCACTCTACACTACATAATGAATCTCTTATTCGCAGTCTATCTACACTTTATTTGGTTATAAAGCGGGACGCATGAAAGTGTAACTCAATCAGTGAGGTCATGCTGAACAAAACGGTTTGGAGCAGATTTCTGCAGCTCACTGACTCATTTAAACTCCTCGGAGTCGGAGTGGCCGTGGCCTTCATGTGCTGAACGCTGTTTTGTAAGCAACGGATGCGATGGGAGTAAATATAAATAAATATGATGCTGTAATCAGCACTTTTCAAGATCTTGATTACACATACACATGGGATGCTTTGACACCAGCCACTTTCGATTGGGTAAAGAGTCAGTTGTGCTACAGTTTCAGTATTTTGGTCATTTTGACAACACTAGTCAAATCTGTAATTGCTGAGTTTACTAAAGACATGTAAAAAAAAGAATGGAAACTAGGTCTGTTTGTTTTTACTCTCTGTATAATGGCCTTGGATTTTGGTCTCTGATGTGCTCTTTAAAGGCCTGCTGTTGACTGTTCCTTTTGTTTTTTTCAGACTTTAAGTAGTGTCTCAATCGCTGCTGAAGGGTGTTAATTAGAAATAAGGCCCTGTTCACTTTCTGACTGTGGTCTTGGCTGTTTTTTCCTCCACTTTGTTTGGAGCTTGTTTGGCTACATTCTTAAAATAGCTCTCTGACGTGTACAGTCCTGCTGAGGAATGCGACTGTGGCCGTCCAGAATTCTCTGTGGCAGGATGTTATGCAAACATACATTACTGAATGGGGAGGTTTGTTATTATCTCAGAGTTCGCGCAGGGTTTGGAAAGTTGGGAAAACGGTTGATTTGCACAATTATATTTTCAAGACTTAAAATGTTTTCTGTTTTTTTTTTTTTTTTTTATATATGTGTAGTATGATTTATAAAAAATGTAATAATGAAAAACAAACGGTTGAATCCATTGCACTTTGCGTCTTGATGTGTCAATATTGCCAAATCTCATAGATGAACGATTCGGCTTACTACGCGGTTTCAGTATGGTTAGGCATCTATAGGGAAAAACTAACTTTCAAATAAAGAATACTCTGTCTAACTACAAACAAAAGCACAAATAAATACAATAAATTAAAGATACAAGTAAAATAAACAGTGCTTTTCAGCTTTTTAGGTAGGTATAACATTAGTTTTTAGGGACTGGTTTTGAATAAAGTAATCAAATTTAAAATAGCATTGCATGAATCTTTATTAAAGATACTAAAGCTATTCAGTCAAGAGCAGTGATTGTTGTAGTTGTGTGATTAAAATTCAAGGAGTAGTTCAGCCAAAAATGAAAATTCTGTCATTTACTCTCCCTTGAGCAGTACCAAACCTGTTTGAGTTTCTTTGTTCTGCCGAAAACAAAGGAAGATATTTTGAAGAAAGTTTGTACCCAGGCTGTTTTGACCATTGACTACTATAGTAGAAATAAAAAAAAACCTATGGAAGTGACCCAAAGCAGCCTGGTTACAAACTTTCTTCAAAATATCTTCCTTTGTTTTGCTTTAATAGCCATATTAATATATATTCACACAATTGCAAATGTCAAATTGCTTGGAAATCTCGCATTCATCTTGCTTTTGTATTTTTTTACTTGCAAATGTCTTTCGGAAAATACCTGCATTGAGCCCTACAATCTGAGAAACTGAATGAATGAATAAAAGTAGGGTTAGGAGGATCATTTGCAATTTCTCCGGCTTTGAAAAACCACAGTTTATTAAAAGTTAACAATAGTTACATGTTTAGCTCTCTATGATATATATATATATATATATATATATATATATATATATATATATTTTATGTTCTATT
>JAUMHI010000034.1:1390072-1407840 GCA_032359435.1 Enteromius unitaeniatus
TAAATTACATTTTAAAATATATTCACACAGAAAACACTTATTTTAAATTGAAATAATATTTCACAATATTACAGTTTGGATTTTTAATCTAATAAATGCAGCCTTGAGCAGAAGAAACATCTTTAACAACCATTAAATATCTTACTGACCCCACAGTTTTTTAACAGTTGTGTATGTGTGTGTATATATGTGTGTGTGCTGTTGAATGATTAATCGCATCCAAAATAAGTTTTTATACTGTATAATATAAATAAGTGTATGTTTATTATGTGTGTATATATATGTATATATTTATGAAAACTGTTGTTTTTATGTCAAATATATATAAAATGCTAGAATATTAATATGTATACAATGTATATTTATTATGTATAAATAAATGCACACACATGTACTGTACATATGAAAACAAAAAGCACTAATATATATATAGAAAGATAGATGTCAATCTTTTTAAATGTTGTTGTGCTGTTGTTTTGGAAGCTGTTTTTGAGATGACTTTCTCAAACTTTGAATACTGTGACTCTGGATCTTCTGCGCCACCTTATAATTAAGAAACACGACCTTGTCCTCACAGCTGAGGGAGTCCAACGACCTTCTGCGGGCCGAGTCTGACACGGTGGTGCGTTTGAGGAAGAGCCACACAGAGATGGGGAAGTCCGTGAGTCAGCTGGAGAGCGTGAACCGCGAGCTGCAGGAGAAGAGCCGCGCCGCAGAGAGCATCAAACAACAGCTGGAAAAAGAGCTGCTGCAGCTGCAGACCACGCTAGACACAGAGAGACGGAGCTGCAGCCAGGGCTCAGAGGAGATCAGAGAGCTGCAAGGTAAGAGCGGCCCATCTCTGCTCTGAGGAGATGTTTCTGGACGTTTCTGCCATCTCCACTGATGATCTCCGGAGCACAGTGGGAGTAAAAAATCAGGTTCTTGGTCACCTGTTTTACCAAGGCCCTTTTCTAGTGCTTGTTTGGCTCTAGGAACAGTTGCATTTGGTCCCATGCTCTCAGGACTTATTGCAGTAGATTATTATAGTTTCATCTATAGCCTTCCTCAGATGCAAGCTTGATTTAGCTTTATTAATTTTTTAGCTTAGACCTTATATAGATATTTTACCACAGATGTGTAGAAACATCTCAAAGATAATCCATCATTTTAAATAACATAGCAAAGGATCTGAATACTTTTAATACTTAAATTAAACGGTCGCCATACAAACTTGCTACTGTAAACAACATCTTGCAATGCTTGCCCCGCCTCCGGAGGCTTCTGATTGGCCCATTGCTTTGTGACTGACATTGAGCAGCATTTTTTAACTTTTCCATGGTTTTTCTATGCAAACATGCTGTGTAAAGTAGTGCCTTGGAATGGAAAAACATGTGGCTGTTTGGTTTTTTAATACAGTTTTTTATACATTGCTCTAGTGTGGCAGTAGGAAATACTACATTTAACGTTTCCAAACATTGGCTTTGCAGATATTGTGGTGATATAATGTGATGGAAGTCTGTTGTTTGTCTCTTTGAAGCTCGTATCACGGGTCTACAGGAGGACAACAAGAACTTGAAGCACAGTGTGTCTAAAGTGGAGCTGGAGAGAAAACAAGTGCAGGACCGATGTAACGTTTTAGAGAAGGTATTATTTTTATTATTAAAAATTTGCATGCATTTTACGTAATTGCAGTTTATTGTGGACCATTAAGACTTTTTTTTGCATTTTACATCAGTTACCATAAATTACCTATTTTTAGGGCTAGATAAGGTAAACGTTCTTTGTAACTTTGAAAGGGTATCGGTACTTTTTTTTCTTTTTACATTTTTTCCTACAGTGTATGTAAGTTAATGTCAATTTTTGAAAAAGACATCAGTTGGTGGATAAATTGCACAAATAATGCATGAATATAGTGTGAATAGAATGAAACCGGTATAGTCTCAAGATGCTGTGTTAGTGTTTGTGGAATCATTTCCAAAGATATTTCCAATGCATCTCCTCTCATGAGGATGATGTCGTCGTCTTTGGCTGCCATTGTGTTTTTAAAATGATTGTGTTTCGTGTAATCAGTGTTTCTGTGCTTGTAGGAGAAGAACAGTTTGGAAATCGACCTGAACTACAAGCTGAAGACTCTCCAGCAGCGCCTGGACCAGGAATCCACAGAGCATCGCGTCACGAAGGCTCAGCTCACAGACAAATACGAGTCTATCGAGGAGACCAAGTCAGCTGCTATGCACGGTGTGTGTGTGTGTGTGTGTGTTTACTGCGTGTCCAGACTCCACCTCCAGGATGCTTGTGCATATGGAACAGCAGACTTTCTTTAAGTAGCATCTTAATAGACTTAATAGACAAATAAGTTCAGGTAGACGGTAGGATTTTTTTGTGCTGATATCGTATTTAAAGTAATAGCTCACCCAAAAATTCAAACTCATCCTCAAACAAGTTTTGTTTTCGTTTGTGACCCTGGTCGTAAGTGTTCGATTTTCCGAAATTAAGATTTAAACATGATCTGAAAGCTGAGAAGCTAAATAAGCTTCCCATTGATGTATGATTTGGATGGATGGTGCAATATTTGACCGAGATACAACTATATGAAAGTCTGGACTCTGAGGGTACAGAAAAATCTCAATTCTGAGAAAATCACCTTTAAAGATCTTATCAGTGCATATTACTAATCAAAAAGTAAGTTTTAATATATTTTTGGTAAGAAATTGACTAAATACCTTCATGGAACATGATCTTTACTTACTAAGGATTTTTGGCAAAAAAGAAAAATCTATCATTAATAAAACAGGATCATGAGGGTACAAAATCTGAATAAATGATGTATGGTTTGATAGGACAATATTTGACCGAGATATAACTCTTCATAAAATGTGGAATCTGAGGGTGCAAAAAAATCGAAATATTGAGAAAGTTGTCCTAATGAAGTTCTTAGCAATGCATATTACTAATCAAAAATTACATTTTAATTTATTTATGGTCGGAGATTTACAAAATATCTTTGTGACATGATCTATACTTAATATCCTAATTATGTTTTGCAATAAAAGAAAAATCCATAATTTGCTTACAGACAAAGTAAGATTTCGTCATTCACTCTGTTAAAAATTCTTCCTGTCTGAATCAGGAGGGAAAATATGCACAGTTCAAACACTGTTTACAAGTATAATATTAAAACATTGTTTTTGTTTGTTATTAGATAGGACTTTTAAAATCATGACACTAATAGCTGAAAAAGTAAAATTAAATATCAAGATACTTTGTTTCTGCTTCAGGTGAGAATACTAATCTTACTTCTGCCACTTCAGTTCTCTTCTCTTCAGTACTTCTGTCCTTGTTACATACGTCACTTAAAATTACAGTAATAAACAAATGATGCTTAATTATATGCGAGTAACCCTAAACCAAACCCTCATCCTAATCCTAACCTTACAGTAAGTACATGCAGTTAATTAATATTACTCCGTACTTAAATGTATATAATTGCACTGTAACAAGGACACACTTAGGTGGTTTGACCAGACTGCCACCTAAAGAAGGGCGTGTCCAAATAAGACACACCCCTATATCAAAAGAAACATTAACGTTCAGTTCTGTTTAATTTCAAATTAATTAAATTGATCATTTTTAGTTTTCATGTGATGTCACGCCCTTTTAGGAACGTCAACCTGGAGGGCAAAACATGGCTTTCTTTCTTCCACTGAGCGCTACAACTAATGCAGTGAATCGGTGTTTACAAATTAAGTACACAGTCTCAGTTAGCTTAACCCACATGGCAAGGGTTTTTTATTATGTAATGAATAAAACGAAAACACAAAAATGCAGGTATATCAATCACCTGATCCTGTCCATGGTGTTCGGTCTTCCTCTCTAAGTAACACAAGTGTTTCCTCTTTGCAGTGGTGGAGCAGAAGGTGACGGAGGAGACCATGCTGCGGATGCGGGCCGAGAGCAGGGTGGTGGAGGTGGAGAAGCAGTGCTCCATGCTGGAGTTTGACCTCAAGCAGTCTGTGCAGAAGATGGAGCAGCTGATGAAGCAGAAGGAGCGGCTGGAGGAGGAGGTGAAGGAGCTGCGGGTGCAGCTGGAGCAGGAGTCCGGGAAGCGCGTGATGGCCCAGAACGAGCTGAAGAGCTGGACGATGGAGGCCGAGCGCCTGAAGGGTTCGGAGAAGCAGCTCAAACAGGAGATCAACGCGGCCCTCGAGAACAAACGCTCCGTTGAGTTCCAGCTGGCACAGCTCACAAAGTACGCGGCTTTCTCTCTCCTGAGATATATATATATATATATAGATAACTATTCCTCTGGTCTTTGTTATACAGTCGTCTTCTGCAACAGCATCAATGTAAGGTGATGTACGGGTCTGTGCATTAAATGCATTCGGTGTAGACACACCACATTAATGTTACGTTTCCGGCCGTAATGTTTGGGTACAAGCATTTCTGTTTAACACCACCTTATAACGTCAATGCTTTTTGGCTTACTCAGGGAAGCTTTTACATCACTAAATATCTGAAATGCTTTTCTGTTGTAGAAATAGCTATTATTGGATCTTATGTTGAACCAGGCCAAAACAGTTGACTGCCAATATTTACACGCTTGGTTTAAGGGATTAGCCTCTGTCTGACCACAGCCGGTTAATCCTTTACACTGTTTAAATTATACAGCTTCCTGACCGTATTGTGAGCAGCGCATCAGGTCATTTTAATGTTCATTCGTACATGGTTTGACTGAATGTTCTCTTCTCAGGCAGTACCGAGGGAATGAGGGTCAGATGAGGGAGCTTCAGGACCAGCTGGAGGCTGAGCAGTATTTCTCAGTGAGTATCACAGACTGCTGATCATATCTGTATCTTTATGTGGTTAAAACACAGCACGCTTTGAGTAACAGTCTACCAAGTTTTACTTGCATGTGATGACTTAATGACTAGATTGATATATGAGATGTTTTCTTTTTATCGGATCAAAATATTTAGTCATGTCAATGAATGTTTCCATGATTGATGTTACGGCGTGTTGATTGATGCTCGGATAGTTACTAATCTCTCGAGAGTATTCACATTTAAAAAGATGTCAGGTGTTCATACTGGTCTTCTTGGCCCCAAAAAAAAAACCCCATGCATGCTCCATCACCAGCACTGAATTTAAGCTTGCGTGTTTATATACCGATATGATCACGTCATATATCCTCAAGCCGTTTTTTCTTGTTTTCAGACACTCTACAAAACTCAGGTGAAGGAGCTGAAGGAGGAGATCGAGGAGAGGAATCGACAAACTCAAGAGGCTTTCAGAAAAGCCCAGGACATGTACTCGGAGAAGTAAAAGTCCTTTTCGTTGGAAACACTAAATAGAGTAACTTTTGAATGTCGTTAAGCGCTGCTCTTGTGTTTGTAGGGAGTCGCTGTCCGCTCAGTTGGACCTGACCATGACGAAGGCTGAGTCGGAGCAGTTAGCGCGCGCGCTGCAGGAGGAGCAGTATTTCGAGCTCTCTCAGGAGCACAAGAAAGCCGCCTCACGGTACAAACAGGAGATCTCCGAGAAGGACTCCACCATCTCACAGGTCTGTGCCTCAGTGCAGGGCCCTATGGAATCCAATTTTCGTTTATATTCTGTCACAATTTGCTCAAGTTTAACCGCACTTTTATTTTGATGGTACGTATCTCAGTTTTGACGGTTCTGTATGATTTCGTTAAAGCAGGAGAGAAAAAAAAGTTATTGGTTAAGGTTTTAATAAGACTATAATGCATCTCCCTGTAGCTCGAGGATTCCAATAAAACCCTTACCAAAGATGCAGAGATCCTCAGTAAGGAGAAGGCAGAACTGAACGAGAGACTCCAAGCTCAAAAAGAAGGTAATATGACTTCCTGTTGGTTAAGCTGCGTTTCATCTTTGCACACTGCTTTACCATGTCTTTCCTAACGTCTACCTGTAGAGTTTGCAGCAGAGAAGGAGGAGCTGGCGAGCACAATAAAGGCCACTTACGAGAAGATCCTTAATACAGAAAAAACTCTGAAGACCCAGGTATACACACCATACAGCATTAAACACACAGCATGCTTTTACAGCGGAAATGCCAAAGCTAATGTCATGGAGATGGTGTGAAAATGTGGACAAGTCAACAAGCAATTTCTAATAGTCAAATACAAACAGACTGAATGTAGGTATCTTGGGCATGAAATATTAGTGGTTTGTAGTAAATACTGTCGTGTTTACTATAGTGTTTCAATGTACTGTATATATTACAGTATTTACAAGCAGTATTGACTAGTGAACTGTAATAAATACTGTAGTATACCTTTATTTTTAGTACTGTGAACGGTAGTGTATTGTAGTATAATATTGGCTATAGCTGTAGAGTATAGCAATTTGTTTGTATTACTATAATTATTACCACAGCAACTATAAAATTACCACAGAAAAAGAAATTCAAGTACTTTAATATGTAGTGTGGTTCAAAAATACTGTAGTATTTTTTCGTGTGGGATCACATCGATTCAAAATTTTCTTTGCAGATTTTGCTGTTGTTTTAGTGATATTGTTTAGTAAACTAGGTTTTGTGTATATGTGTGTGAGTGTACGACTGATGGAAATTCAGCTTTGAATCGGAGAAAGAAATTCTATTTTAAAGTATATTGAAATAGCAACCCATTATTTTAAATGGTAAAAATATTTCACAATATTTTGCCTGTTTTTGATCAAAGAAATGCAGCCTTTATGAACATCTTTAAAAAATATTTTAATGTTTCCAAACTGGTGTTGTGTGTGTAATTATTATATATATTGTTTCCATTAATATTAACATTTTATTCAAATAAAGGAAATATTGTTATGGTTTTAGTTTTCCAATATAATGATTTTATTTTGGAAACATTACATTTTTGTATTTTCTTTCCAAAACTATTCAGTTTGACCTATTCTTTATATGCTGTTTGTGTATTTTCATGCTTGTAAGAATATCCGGTTGTTAACGTATTGGAAGCAAAATCAGTTATACGTTTTGTCTCTTGTGCAGTTCTTGTGTTGCCTATCAAGACCAACTCGAATCATACAAATATGTTCCATAAAATCTTTTGCTAAGATGCAGTAGTCATTCTCTATCGTAACTCCTCAACATGTGACTGCAGGCGGTGAACAAGCTGGCTGAGATCATGAACCGGAAGGACATGAAGTTGGACCAGAAGAAGAGAGGCAGCACCACTGACCTTCGCAAGAAAGAGAAAGAGAACCGCAAACTACAGCTGGAGCTCAACCAGGAGAAGGAGAAGTTCAACCACATGGCCATCAAGTATCAGAAGGAGCTGAACGAGATGCAAGCGGCAAGTCTACGTTTATTAGCACTAACTGTTTTTATCAATAATGCCAAGCAGTTCCAGTCCTGCTGCTTCTCAAACCTGGATGAAATGATCCAAAAGAAAAGAAAATGACAAGCATACAAGCTGGTCTGAAACACCTAATTAGGATGTTCAGAACAAGGCCTAGTGAATGTTGTTGTCTGTGTTTGCAGCAACTGGCAGAGGAGAGCACGTATCGCAACGAGCTGCAGATGCAGCTGGACAGTAAGGAGAGCGACATTGAGCAGCTCCGAGAGAAACTCAACGACTTGCAGCTCCGTGTGGACAGCTCCAGTGTCACCAGCCTGCAGCCGGACGAGACGGACAGCAACATCGCTGGTAAGGACTCGCTCACTTCTGTTACGCTCAGCTCAGGTTAACTAAGGAACTAGAGGGGTTTAACTAACCAGCTGATAGTCACCGTTAGATCTTGTAGAGATCAGAAAGCCCGCAATAGCAGCGAATTCTGAAGATGAACAATCAGAGTAAATAAAATACAGAAAATAATAAGCTTTAGTATTTGGAAAATGTACATAAAAGTATGCTGTGTATGTTTATTATGTGTGTGTGTATATATACACAAGTACAGTATATATTTTGAAAATAGTTACATGTATTTAATTATAAATATATTTAATATGCAAATTTAAAATGTTCTTAAATATACAGTTTATTTATAAATGCATAATAAATATAGAGAGTACACACACAGATATTTAAGAAACTAGAGCCTGACCGATTTTTGGCATTTCCCAAATTATCGGTATCGCATTTATAATAGCCGATAAATGAATATTTCAAAGATAAAATAAAAATGGACAAAACACCCTTACTGGTAACTTTGATTTGGTGGTGGTTGTTATTGTGTTTTTGTTCACAGTACTTTAGTTTCTATTTTTATACATTTTATTTATCGGGACTTTCATATATTTTGATGTTCCCCTGTTTCTTTTTAAAATGTGTTATCATATGTTAGTTAAAACTGTAATAACTACAAATAACTAATGTTAGGGAAATCTGTTCGTGTTTTGTTGCGCGTTTCTGAAATGTAAAAAACATAAAACATTTAGAATATATATCGGCCGATATATCGGATTTTAAAATCAACAAATATCTGTACCGATATCGGCCTTCAAAATCCTTTATCGGTCAGGCTCTAAAAGAAACAAAACTTTTATTTTGGATTGAATTAATCGTTTGACAGCACTACGATACCTTTATGCATCTCATTCATAAATGTAGTCATCAAAATCAACACGCATCATCAAAATGCTTGCCTTAGCTACTGTAAAGCCACCGGTTCAGGTAACACTTTACAGTAACCTTCCTTAGTTAACTTTCATTAATGCTTTACCTAGCATTGACTGACAATTAGTAATGCATATGTTGCTATATTTATGAATCTTATGTTGGTAAATAAAACATACCTGTTCATTGTTAGTTCATGTTAGCTTATGTTTATGAAATCGTATGAACAGATGCAAGCTTTGATTTTTAATGTGCATTAGTTCATGGATTAATTAATGTATTGTCACCACCTACTTTATTCTCATGACATTTATTCTTAGGATGTTTATGGCTGCCATTGTCTGTGTTTAAAGTCCTCTCTCATCTCTCGTTCTCCCTCATGTGTAGTCGGTTCTTCTTGCTCTCCTTATCTTTCTGTCTTCTATACTTTTTCCTCTGTGAGTAACTTTAAGGTTGGGGTCCTGTTATGCCTGGATTGTGCTCTTGGGTGGCGTTTGGTTGCTTCTCTTTTTGCCTTTTATTTCAATGAACACGTTTTACTTGTGTTTTGATGACGCCTCGGAAATAAGCTACTCAGAGTGTTGATAATGACAGAGAGCAATGCTGAACCAGTTTAGATTCCATACTGAAATCAGCGAAAAATATTAGCTAATTCAAGTCTTTTTATACTAACCCCTACTCTGAGCACCTTTCAGAGGTGTTTTAAGTCATTTAGGTTTGTGTGAATATAATAAAGCACCTTTAATTTACCAATTGTGTTGCGATCGTGATGTCAAAACCCGGAGAAATGATTCACCATCGAGAGATCTGAGATTTTCCTGTGGGTTTTTATTACAGGGTTTTTCCAATTTACAAGTTAAACAAGGCCTGTGGTAAAAATAAACTTTTGTTTGTAATAAGACACTACATAAGTACGTTTGGGGGGTTTGCAGGTTACATTATAGAACAAAAGGTCCAAGATATTTTTACCACAGACATTATTTTACTCGTGACCCATTATATAAGCTCTTGAGGGAACCGATGGTGCATTAGTCTTCTGGGTTTTAATGTCAGGACTGCAGCAGTGTATCAGGATGACCGTATGTATGGTTTATTCATGTATATTCCCAGCAGCATGTTCACTACAGGTCAGCAGTCAGTCGTAGTTCATGCATGCAGTTCTTTTGTCACCTAAGTGTATTTCCCACCAAGTGTGCTTTCAAACCAGTAACATTTGAATCAAATTGCATTATAAAGGCCAGTTAGTTATACTAATACTCCCAGATACATGCATTCATAGTTTACATTTTCGTTTCTTTGGTAGTGATTCCTTCAAATGTTCATATCTGCAACAACCTTCAGGCTAACATCCCCTGTTGGTCTATTCATTCATGTTCCTCGGATAACTAACAGCTGCTGTTTTGAGTGGTTGTGAAGCGTCTTGTTTTCACCATCCAATTAATGATTAAACATTAAATGATCAGGCCTGCCCTCTTGTCCGTGTTAGTTTGACTTGGCAGCATCATGATATGCTGTTTCATATAGTCAGCAGCATGTGACGTGAGGCAGTTGTTTGAAAGTGTGTCTGGTTTACGCATGTTGTGTCACAACCTTGGTTTGTACAGTAGATGAGCTGCATGTCGTTTTCTAGCGTTTCTTGAAATTCTGGCTCGGACTTCACTATGCATGTTTTTGATTTGTCCTCAGAATCCAGGCTTGAAGGCTGGCTAGCGATACCAAATAGGGCCAATATAAAAAGATACGGCTGGAAAAAGCAGGTAAGACTTGTGTATTAAAGTATTATTTGTGCATTCGGACATGCATAAGCCACCCTTTAAACGTTTGTTTTTTGTTTCCTTCAGTATGTTGTGGTGAGCAGTAAAAAAATTCTCTTTTATAATGATGAGCAAGACAAGGAGCAGTCCAACCCATGTATGGTACTAGATATCGAGTGAGTGTTGTGATGAATATCTCTCCGTATCAACTGGCCGTTTTCTTCCTTGTATATATAATTGATTTCCCTTTCTGCTGCTTTAAAACTTTACTTTATTCAAAACAGCAAACTTTTCCATGTGCGTCCTGTCACGCAAGGCGATGTTTATCGAGCCGAGGCTGAGGAAATCCCACGAATATTCCAGGTCAGGGTTTTTTGGTTTTTGTGAAATGCCCTATATGTAACCTCATGTCATCCCAAACCTGTAAGACCTTCGTTCATCTTCTGAGCACACATGAAGATATTTTTGACGAGATCAGAGAGCCATCTGACCCTCCATAGACAGTAACACAACTGAAATGATGACATGAGGGAGATTAATTAATTCAGAAGTTTCATTTTTGGTTGAACTCTTAACCGCAGGTGCATCCAATACGAACTTGCATAAACTACCATAGAAGTACATTTACTGACTAAATTGCATTAGAATTGCAATGTGTGTTAGAAAAGTCATGTGACTTTGCACAGTGGGGCTAATGGACTGACCGGTGGACTGATCTCATTGGGCAACATCTGAAATGTTTGGTATAATCACCTCTCGGAGCTGTCTTAAACAGCTGCTTTCCAAACAAAAAACAAGATGTATATATCATGTGCGATATTTACATATATTAAAGTCATGACAATTAATTGAAAACCATTTTTGTGCTTCAGATCCTGTATGCTAATGAAGGTGAGTGCAGGAAGGAGGCAGACATGGAGAGTGTTCCTCAGGGTGATAAGACCAACTGCTTGCCCCACAAAGGCCACGAGTTCATCCCCACCCTCTATCATTTCCCCTCCAACTGCGAGGCTTGCTCCAAACCGCTGTGGCATGTCTTTAAGCCTCCTCCGGCCCTGGAGTGCCGCCGCTGCCACGTCAAGTGCCACAAGGACCATCTGGACAAGAAGGAGGATGTTATTGCCCCTTGCAAAGGTAAAGGGCATTGTTGTTGCGTCAGGGTTGCCAGGTTTTCACAGGAAAACCCTCCCAAATGCTACTCAAGACTAGCCCTGTAAAAATAGTTTGCGGTGGGGTAAAATTCACATTTTTAGCATTCCAGGGGTTATTGGGGTCGCTTCAACCCGTGGACATGATTTTTTGGAAATATATATATATATATATATATATATATAATGCATTAGAAAAGATATTAAACATTTCAGTTTTGAGGTACTTTGCATGGGAAAGTTACAATAATTCTTGCTTCAAGTAAAAAAAGTTGTTCCTAGATGCTGGTACATTACTAGATATATAGTATCTTTGGAGTATATAACTCCTATTGAACCAAATTGTTTTGTTCATCAGTTTTATGTATAAAAAGTGTATCCATCCCCTTTCTTTTGTAAATAATAGTTTTTGTATAATTTAAAGAGGTATATCGATCTGTTTTTGTCTTGAAGAACGTTTTGATAATATATAAGCTAGAAATATTGTACAAAATGTCATAAATGGGTGTCTGGACATAAATGGACTCATCACTACTCTTCTTCGTTGCTCAACAAAAGAAAGGCCGTATGTGTGAAAATTGCTACGCTCACCTTTTGCGTTTGTTCCTCAGTGAATTACGATGTGACATCGGCTAGAGACATGCTGCTCCTGGCCTTGTCTCAAGACGAGCAGAAGAAATGGATCGGTCATCTCGGCAAGAAGATTCCCAAGACCCCTCCATCTACCTTTGCGAGGGCGTCTCCGCGCACCATGTCCACTCGCTCCGGAGTAAACCAGTCCTTCCGCAAGAACCCCAAAAACATGTCGGGCAAGCCAAGGTAACTACAGCCACACAGTGTCTCACTCAGCCTAAATCACATCATGCATTTGGAGCAGAGAGGGTGTGGGAAGCGCTTGAACTTCATAAAAATGATGCCTCTATTACTTCATATCATTATTGATGAAATGTGGCTGAGGCATGTCTTTATGTGATTCAAGCTTTAGCAGTATTTGATATAAAAAGCTTTAACTGTGATGCTGAAGGCCATAAGTTGGTGGCTGTAGAGGCAGGGTGGTCTCGTGACGGGCTGTTTGTTTGCTGTTGTCTCATAGCAGGGCGCAGTCCTTTCTCCAAGCGGCAGACACAACATCCAGTACATGCTGACAGCATCACACAGCCTCTCCAGATCTTAGATTTCTAACGGTGTAGTCGACTACCCCGTGTTTTTACGGTTGAGCTTAACTGTGGTGACGTGTGCTTTTCTGTTTACTCCGGGTGTTTGTTTACTAGAACAGTTCTTTACAAACCTCTGGGCTATTAAAAGGGAATTTCCTTTAGCTGGAGTGAGGCTCTGGCTATGGGCTTGGCTTGAAAACCTCAAACTTCCCCTTCTTTAAACTCCTCCTCCTGCTGATAAAGAGGCATTCAGTACAAGTGTGCCCCCGGAGCACAAACCAGTCAGAAGGAGCACAGGTGTATTTGTACATCGTATGGGTCATAAACATATATACCACTGCTTAATATGCATTGCTAAGAACCTCATTTGGACAGCTTTAAATGTGATTTTCTCAATATTAAATTTTTTTTGAACTTGATTCCAGATTTTCACATTTCTCTGACAAATATTGTCCTCTCCTACCAAGCATTTATTCATTAGAAACTACTAAAAAATGTCTGGTTTTGTTGTCCGGGGGTCACAAACACTTATCTCATTTGTGCTCATGTTGTCAAAAGTCACACTTTAAGGGCCAGATTTATTAAGCAGGGCAAAGAAAGCACTGATAGAAGTGGAAACTGCATCAACAAAATTTACAGAGACCAGCAGAAACTGTCACAAGCTGTGTTAAGTGCTGAACAAGCCTTATTTAATCAGGTTGCATGATTTATGTAAAGGCTATATTATTTAAATGGCTAATATTCTTTAGTACATCCCGGCAAAAGCTGTTAGTAAATCTGGCCCGTATTCTGACAAGGAAAAGCAAAAGATTTGACTGTTTGAATTCGAATAATGCAAGTCTTTGAGTAAAATATTGAGTGTAGTGTGCATTTTTAGCCCTGTCTTTCTTTAATAGCAAAAGGTGAATCGCATGAAACCTGAAGGCCGCAATTACATTTTGCATGAAGAAAATGAAGCTTATTTTTAGGACTGTCTGCATTGTGATGTTACCGAGTCAAGTCTGCTTTATTGTCAGGTCCAACACTAACAGTTGAATATAAAAATACAGATAAATTAAAAACAAAAAATATATGTAAGAGCAACAAAATACAAAGCAGTGAATATAACCAACAGTATTTCCAGTGGCGTGCTGGTCATTTATCAAGTGCATTAGTACTGCATTACATTATAAAGCATTAGTCCTGTTATAAAGTAACCAGCAGTTGTATTGTTCTTAGATTATATTGTGTAAAATGTAGTTTTATTCAGTAACTTCCAGGCATTTTGTGATACAAGGTTATTTTCGCAAAGAAAAAAAACAACTGAAAATGAGTGAAAAACTAGCAGCAGTCACTGAAAAAATATAAGCGTACATACTTTTTCCTTACTGTAAACAATGAACACATTTGCCTGCATTTTGCGGTAATTTCCCAGGCTCTTTTGAACAAACGTGCATCAACTAAACGAATATGCCATTGTCTCTCCGTGTGTATGTGGCATTAAAAATTAAACTTGATGCACGACCAATGGCTGTAATAAATATATAATCACCTTGTTGTGGAAAAGCAGTATGTTCTCAACTGTCGAGAAAGTGCATTAATACATCTTTCTATTCCTAAAGGCTTCATTTCCTTGATGTAAAATATAAGTTTGAATTAGCTTTGGTCAGATTCCACCCTCATTAACACATAACTGGAGATGTTTGTGTGAAGTTTGAATCACATATCATGATTTATGATTGTCTGTTTAACATGAACCCTCAAGTGAGAATACCATCCTAAACTTTCTTACAAATACTGGACATTTGCTTTTTCTTCTTTTTTTTTTTCCTCCAGCTAACCATCTGAACCGAATTGGGATTTCGTGCTTTCCTCTCCAAAAACCTCTTTCGAAAAATCTGTAACCAGCTTGGAATTAACCCTTCAATGTTGCATTTCACAATTAAATAAAGTTAAAAAAAAACAGACCGTGATTGGTGCTGAAATTGAGGATTTACCCATCACAAGGACATTTTTCTTTGGCGTAATCTCTTTTTTCTCCCCCGTAACACTGGGATCCTCCGATTCTATTAACCTCCTGCTGTCCAGAGGAAAGCATCTTTTCACATCTTGGGAAGGAAGCTATAGGCTGCTGTCATGCCCGTGTCTTTCTGTGTGGACTCTGGGATAGGGACTGTAGCTTGACATCATGGATATTTGGTGAACTAACCATAAAAGGGTCTTTGGGACAATGCAAACTATTTCTACTTCGATGCCGCCTTCCGATGGACTCCGGTTGCCTTATTCAATCCCTCAATGTCTAAATGGAAAATGAATTGGGTTTGGGGAAAAGGATAAGGGGAGTTTTTTTTGTGGAGCATGGAGAATAATTACAGTCTATGCATAATATCATCAGAATTGTCTTTATCATAATAATTTGTTTTGGAGGCTCCAAGCCATAGGATATCATCGTAATGGCGTCAGGAGATATAAAATGTCATAGAAACCATTGTTTCAAGTTTTTGTGTCTGTGTGTGTTCATTGGGTACATTGTTTCTTTTTTTTTTGTAATGTGTTGCCTTACATTTGACTCATAGATAAATGTTTCAAAAAGGAAAACATTAAGTTAACAAATGTAACTGCACTGTTTGAATTGTAATTTATTTGTAGAAGACTAAACAGCTGTAGCGTTCGGCTCACCTAGTGCCTTTTGGATAACAATTTTACTGCCATATCTGTTTCTCTCCAACAAATCTTTACTATTATGATACTTTGAAAACCAACATATCTATTACAGTGTGACTTTTCTTTTTTCCTTTTTTTTTTATCGAAACCTAAATGGTTTTCAAACAGAGCGGACCATCAATTGCATGTCTTAATTGTTGTCAACCAAAGTTCAGAGTTCTGCATGAAGTGCCATGATGAAGGCCACATGTCCTGCTATTTTCATTCTCGATAACAGAACAGTTAACATCAGATTTCATTCAGTGTACATATTCAATTGAAACGATATAATGAATACCTCCTCAACAATCCGACATTGTTTTTACATGCGTGTTCAGTAAAATAAGCACTGGAACTATGATCTGTTTGGATGTATTGCATGATGAATTGCATTGGAGGCCGCACTGATGGATATGTGTCAATAAACATATCTTTATCTATCACCTAAGACTGTCCTTTGTGTGTGTTTTACCTGATTTAATAATGGTGCCGTCACAGCAGAAACTGACCTAAACCACTGTATTATTCATGAACGTGTGCAAAATACAGTTTATAATGTTTAGAGATTACATCAGGCTCGATCAGTTTTACAGATTAATGGTTGATCATCATGTCGTTTGAGATAAGTGAACTTTTAAAGGTGTACATGCACTTTTTCAAGCTGTTTGGACTGAAGTGTGTGTTAGGAGTGTGTGTACACAACCACCCTACAGTGATAAAGATCCACCAGTAGTTTTAAAAGTTAATAAACATAATAAAAAATGAACCAATCCATTCTCAAATGCATGTTTAGTTGAACTTGAATGAAAATCTTCTAGCATTTCACATGAAGCCTTTATATGATGCATTAAGAAAGTATTTTTAATACACTAATTATCCTTTCCAATGCATCCTTGCATGGTCTCATTAATAAGTATAATACTTCCCTATTTATTTTCATGATTTCATTTGTTGCCATAATCTAAAAGCGCAAAAAACAGCTCAACACAAAGGTTTCAAATCCATTACAACTTAAATAATGAAAGTTGTAGTCAGTGATGTAATTTGTTAGGCTAGATTAAAGATTTTAGCAAATACAACCTGATTTCTGATAACTTTTTAGATAGCTTTAACCAAAGTAACAAATATATACCATTATGATGTGAAAATACAAAGAGGGGGGGGTTGTAATTTCACAACTCAAGTGAGCGAAAGACACTTAATTTCTAGTTCATTTATCCTTTGAACCTGCTTTGAAACCTGTTTTTTTGGTATCAGTTATGTTTATTAGGGTTGTATGTTAAATGTAATGTTGTTAAATTAATGTTTATTACGGTGGCCTAGAGAGCTCAACGCGCTGCAACTTAAGAAAACACATGCAAACTGCGAATTCTCAAAACTGCAAACAGCACGGACCACAACGGAAATGTTTCAGGGGGACCTCAAAAAGTGAGGAGCTCATCTGGGACTTGATTATTTGTTCCGTGGCTTTTGGTCAGAGCACAGATGTTGTCACTGAACCAAAAGGTGAGTGTTTATTTATTTTTATTTATTTTTTTAATAATTTTTTATTTTTATTTTAACAGCCTGATCATACGGTCTTTTGGATAGTATTAGACTAATCTGACGAATTACACTTAACTTAATGCTATGTTAGCTAGAGTTACTGGGTTCGTCACTTTTTGAGGTCCCCCTGAAACATTTCCGTTGGAGTCCGTGCTGTTTGCAGAGCATTTCTGTGTTTGGTTGCGTTGTCGGAATTTGCAGCACCTTTCTTGTCAAACTGATGATGTTTTTTTTCTATTTGCATGATTTTTTTTCTATTTGCATGATTTTTTTTCATGTGTTTTTTTCTATTTGCATGATTTTTTTTTCATGTGTTTTTTTCTATTTGCATGTTTTTTTTCTGTTTGCATGTTTTTTTTCTATTTGCATGATTTTTTTTCATGTTTTTTTCTATTTGCATGATTTTTTTTTCATGTGTTTTTTTTCTATTTGCATGATTTTTTTTTCATGTGTTTTTTTCTATTTGCATGATTTTTTTTTCATGTGTTTTTTTCTATTTGCATGATTTTTTTTCATGTGTTTTTTTTCTATTTGCATGATTGTTTTTCATGTGTTTTTTCTATTTGCATGATTTTTTTTCATGTGTTTTTTCTATTTGCATGATTTTTTTTCATGTGTCTTTTTCTATTTGCATGATTTTTTTTCATGTGTTTTTTTCTATTTGCATGATTTCTTTTCATGTGTTTTTTTCTATTTGCATGATTTTTTTTCATGTGTTTTTTTCTATTTGCATGATTGTTTTTTTCATGTGTTTTTTCCTATTTGCATGTGTTTTCTTAAGTTGCAGCACGTTGAGCTCTCTCTGCCACTGTAGTTTATAGCATATTTCAGTTTAATAATTTGTATCATGATGGTGTTTAGTGTTTGTGTGAATGACTCTGAGCTCCTTCTATATATGTTCATATTTAAAAGCTGCTTGTG
>JAUMHI010000034.1:1417569-1428249 GCA_032359435.1 Enteromius unitaeniatus
GACATGAAAACCCATGAGTTATGAATGGCTAATATTGGTAATTCAGTAAAGTTGCATAGAGCTAATATTTTGGATTCATAAAACGGGAAACTAAAGACAGTTTGGGTCCAGTATACTATGCTTGAGAAAATATTTTAATTGGCAAAAAGATCCACAGATGTTTATATGCACATGATTTTGAATGAGTCACAAGTTAAAGAAATAGTACACCCAAAAATGAAAATTCTTTAGGAATTTCTTTGTTCTGCTGAACACAAAGGAAGATATTTTGAAGAAAGTTTGTAACCAGGCTGTTTTGTCAACGGTGACCCAAAACAGCCTGGTTACAAACTTTCTTCAAAATATCTTCCTTTGTGTTCAGCAGAACAAAGAAATCCATATAGATTTGGAACTACACGAAAGAGAGAGTAAATGATTTTCATGATATTCCTTTAATTACCTAGATCAAAAACTATCAAGATTCAGTCAGCTAGTTGTTTTTATCTTTATTAATGGCACCATGGATCAAACCACCTATGAGCGCAAACCCTGTTATTCCGAACAATGCCGTTAAACCCTTCCACATGTTGGCGCTGTTCTCGTGCCGCTGGATGAAGCTCTTGTAATCGCTGGGGATCAGGATATAGCTGCGGCCGTCTTTGGGCGGTTGTAGCCTCATGACCTTATCCTGCTCTAGGACGAGCTCCCCGAACCCGATGAGAGCCGATCCCACACGCAGCAGCTCCTCTCGCTCCTCAAGGGCCACAGGCTTCTCCCCGCTCAGCTCTCGCACGACCGCGTCCATCAGCCCCTCTTTGGCTTGCCTGAGTCTCTTGTGCACCTGCTCGAGGTAATCACCGCGCGCCTCCAGAGGAGAATCCACGCGCACCGACAACTCGCTGAAGTATGAGCCGGGCTGGACCAAGCAGAAGGGCACAGTGTTGGTGGTCTGCTGCTTGTTCACTTTTTTGGAGACCCTGTGTGGATGGTTTTCATGCATTATTATAACCGGTTTACAAAGAGATATTGAAGCACATACAATAGATGTTGTGCTGATATCTTCCTTTTTTCAGTTTTACGCTGAATGTAGCTGTTTACAATCTCAGAGAAGGGAGGGGTGAGCAGAGCACATTTGCATTTAAAGCGGCATGAAATAAAATGGCATGCTGTAGACCAGACTTTCTCAACCCTGGTCCTCCAGGTCCACTGTCCTGCAGATTTTAGTTCCAAACACACCTAAACCAACTAATTGCACTGTTCAGGATTACTAGTTAGCTGCAGGCAGGTAAGTGTGGTCAAGGTTGGAGCAAAACTCTACAGGAAAGTGGCCCTCCAGGACCAGAGTTGGTGTGTAGCCAAAGTTGTTTTTGACAGGGTTACATAAATATAATAAACCCAATGAAGACATGCTTCATCTACAATATTATCAGTTGCTTAAACAAGCAAAATGACTTGCAGTGAAGCATTTACCATGTTTTAAGAGCAGCGTTCCAGTATTTCCAGTGTTCGTGTACTGTATTCTTTTGGATGACACCATGACAGCGCGGTACGTATTGACTGGAAATGGGCTCTCCGATGGCCTGCACCAGTCCTGAAAATGAAGCTGCATCAATTAAGACTTCTCAAAGTATCAAGTGTTACTGAGCATTTTATTTACCTTCTACAGCAACGTAATGAAGTCTCTTGTTGGGCGACGCATTCAGAATCCTGAGCAGGTGATGGTCTGCTTGGAAGCTTGGAATCTCCTGTAAAATGTCAAATTTGGATGTGCTGAATCAGTTTATTTTTTACGTCCATCCAAAGTGACTTACAGTAAACTTTCACGTGAGACATTCTATGTTTTAGGATACGTTTCACATCAGAAAAAAACATGTACAAATCAGTAAATCATCTGTTAGTTACAGTTGCCAAGCTTAATCATTAAACAACATTTTGAGTAGCACTTTATTTTACAATTGTTTTACTCGTATACATACTATATAGTTATTGTATGATAAGGTAGTAACCCTGAACCTCGCCCTAAAAAGGTCTAGATTTTAAAGGCTAGAGATTAAAGTAAAAACACAAATTGTGTCTTTCAAGCAAGATATAAAAGTGAAGTTTTTGGTCAGTTAGGGAGTGAGGTAATAATTATGTTGTTTATTCTTTCCTCAGGTAAGTTAAGAGTAATCCTCCCAAAGCTTAGACTTCTTTTGGTTGTTGTTTTGGCCTGCTCCCCTCTTGAAGTTTCTTGCTTCCCTCTTATTTGTAATGAAACCAGACTCAATTAAAGAAAATAACTGAAGTATAAAATCTCTGTGGATTTATCAAACTGGATGGATTTACAGTTAACAGTTTTTACAAACAATTTCAATGGCAGGCCTTATCTGGCCAACCAAGTGTTTCTTGATCAGGTTAACCTCAAAATATTAATCTGAACTGAAGTCATGAAAATAATGCAAACCATGTTAATATACTCGTTGACAAGAGGTCACTAGAGAACCAATATAGAGAAATGAAGAGGAAGTTAACCATAATGTGATCAAAATGTCCACCGCAGAAGAGAATGAAATCACAAGATACTGGTCAGATGGTTTTGCTAAACCATGTTAGTCACACAGTTGACCATTTAAACTCAATCTATTATTTTTCATTCAAGACTCAAAGCGGACATAGCAAAAGCTAATTTAAGAAACAAAGACAGCGACAAAAGGACATGAAATGTACACTAAATGACTGAATAACCTTGTGCATGTGATTAAAGACACGATGATAATATATGAATCATAACGTGGGTTTGAATCTACAATCAGTTTGATTGCTTGATTCTTTGCTAGCAGTGATGTGTGGATATCATTACTGTACCTTCAGCTTCTGTACTTCTTGTCTTTTATCTGAATATAGTTTATAAAACAGGCTGGAGAAGGCGAAGCAGGATCCCGCACATATGACGGTCAGTGGGTTGAGGAGATGGTCACTCATTTCTGCTTTGGATAATAAGAGAAACATTTAAAGCTTGTCTGAAATGTTTAGTTTAAACATGTTAAACCCTACCCACCAGTCTTAGCACAGCACACATTGGTTAATCAACTTGCTAAGCTCTTTTTTATTTTATATATATATATATATATTATATGAAGAGTTTATTGGTATAAACACATAACTAAGTTATTGTTTTTTACATTTTTGCAAATCAACTCTACATATGGTCATGCAATTAAATTAAAAGCGTGTTAATAGTTGATCAAACAAGGAAAGAAATCCACGTTTACTTTCGTTTAGTAAAACTTTCACTTAATTTCACGTTTTTATGTTTCTGCACAGATATGGCATAGTATGTATACAACAACTAAATATCTAAATCACAGAGTATCGTGTCTTAAAACTATTGAGCAAGTAACGTTAGCGACTTAAAAGCCAAAAACAACAGGTGAAGGAGGACAAACCTCAGCGAAAGTAAAACCAGTCCGAGCTGTTGACGTCACGATAAATCAGGAAGCCACTGCTTTAGTTTACGCAGAAGTCTTACTATGATCACTAGTTAGATTAGGTTAGCAGCACAGCAGACCAGCGTCCAGTGTGTGTGTGTGTGTGTGACTCGATAACAAGAGACTAGTAGACTTTACTAGGAAGTGAGCATCACTTTGCCCGACGCTGAAGCGCAAACCCCGCCCCCTCCCGGAGTTCATTGGTCAGTTTAATCAGGCAAGAAACAAAAGGTCACTCTTCATACGCTATTTTTGAATTAATGTTATTTTGTAAAGCGAACGTATTGTATGAATAAAACTTACAGTTTCAGTTTCATGCAATTCCAAAAAAAAAAAATATATTATTTGAAGTGGACCGCTGTAAGGAATCACGTGCCAGAAAACGCTACTGAGCTACTTAAAGAGACAGGTCACACAAAAATCATTGAGTAAATAAATCTTAACATTCATTAATGAACTATGTGATCTAAGTTGGTACTTATAGGCAAATTCAACGTGAATAAAACTGAGCTATGTGGGCAGATATCTTCTTACAGCAGTACAGAGTCAGTGTTGTTGGCTTCTAACATGAGCTGAAAAATGTAGTTATTTGTGAGACCAAATTAAATCTACACTACTGGGTCAAAGCTGGATTCATACTTGAGCTTGGTGGACTTCAGACATTCAAACGTTGTGTAGATCTTTAAAATCTTACTTATAAAGCCCTGAATGGCTTATCTCCTCAGTACTTGAGCGAGCTCTTATCGCATTATAGTCCTCCACACTTGCTGCGTTCTCAAAACTCTGGCCATTTGATAATACCTAGAACATCAAAATCTGCTGACGGCAGATCTTTTTGCTATTTATCACCTAAACTCTGGAACATTCTACCTAACACTTTTCGGGAGGCAGACACACTTATCAGTTTAAATCTAGATTAAACGCATTTCTTCTGGCTAACACACTGATATACTTCTATTTCTCAAATCCTTTAAAGGATTGTTAGCCTGCATTGATTAGATGAGTCAGAACGGGTAACATTCCCCTTAACACACAATGTACTTATTAACACTGTAAATAGAATGGCATCTATGCTAATATTAGTGTGTCTCTCTCTTATTCGGTTTCTCAGTCTGTATCCAGATCAGATGGTGTATCAGCATCAAGTTATGATGTCCTGACCCTCAACGGAGACCAGAACACCTGGATGACACACAATAAGGCCTTTACACAAAAGTTCTAAACTGTGCTTAAAATTTAACTCGAAATTAAGTGCTGGTTTCTTCTGGCCGGAGTAGAACCGTTTTTTTCTCTCTCGATTCTGTCACACATGGAGTTTTGGTTTCTTGCCACTGTTGCCTCTGGCTCTGCATTCAATAATGAAATGCTAAGTGTTTAATTAATTAAGTGTTTAATCTTGTCATTTTACATCACTGACTGACACGCTATTCATCAAATTTGAAACGGTTCAGTGCTTTGACACTATGTATTGTTATAAGCACTATATAAAAGGTGAATGACTCACCCATGTTCTGCCAAAAACTGCTTTTCTGGCTTTTTTTTTTTTTAAGAGTGTGTTTGCTTAATTCTTGCCTTAACCAGAAATTTATATCAAACATCATCAAAAAAAAAATCAGTGATTAACCATTTTGGGCCTTTATTTATTGTTGAAGGGGTGTATAGATACAAACTAAGTCTACAAGCTAAAGTTTGTAATGTGGAACCAAAAGTGGGAAATTCGAATACGGAAAAATAAATGGTGCATAACATTTTATGTTGCCAAAGTTCTCCAGCTTATTTTATTGCATGGGAAGCACCGACCAAACAAAAGCATTTTATTTTCAGACATGTTTGTAATAGAAAGGACTGGGTAACAAAGTGGGGAGACATGACAAACCAGAAAACTCAAATCTAGTGTCGTCTTCCATTTTATTGTCCCTCCTTCCTATGAATACAGAGTACATCGGCCACCACATTTGGAGGTCTCGCTATTTCACATACATAAAGAAGCTGGTTCCAACTTTTCTTTCGCAGCACACTGTTGGCCCACCCTGAATTACACTTTTTTTTTTTTCTTTTTTCAGAAAACGCAAGCAGTAGTGCCATTATAGTAATAATTAAAAATAAAAACACCGCAAAGATCACAGAAGGAATAAAAATAAACAAATGGTACTGATGCAAATAGACCACGTGCTTAGTAGCTAGATTTCAAACGTCACCATAATCTAAGTGCAAGATATGTCAACAACCTCAGCTAGAGAAAACTCACTAAAAAGTCAATAAAACTTCATGTTAAGAACATGACTTGCTGAAACTTACCATCAAAGTTCAGGAAAATAAACTTGTGGCAGATGATGAGTTTTTAAAAACAGGTTAACACACTCTCTCTCACACACACACACACACACACACACACACCACCCACGTTTACATTTCAGAAAGTGGTCCTAAGGTTTCTAAGAGATGAACTTAACAAGGACCAGCCTGGATCTCCATTGAGCCCTGGGTGCTTTAACAAGATGAGGAAATAATCTCTCTGAGGAACAAAGACAACTATGCATACTAATTTCACAGGTCCAGCAGAGGACGACAAAAAAACATCAAAGCAAGATCAAGACGACGCATTTGCTTCTTGCTACCGGTCAAGAAAAAAAAACAACAAAAACAAATCCAAATGCCAGGAGGATAGCTTGACCTTACAGCTTTCTTTCAAAACATTTAAAATAGTCAATATACATTATTCATGTATATATGTTAATAGTAAAATCCTCACTACGAGTCTCGTATTCTCACTTGGTGGAGGAAAAAAAATAAACAAAAACAAAACGTTCTGCTTTTGGTAGAGCCATTGAGAGTGTATTCGATTACACGCAAGACACCGCAGTGTCCCGACTGAAGCGCAAGCGTTTACAACACACCTCGATCCTATCTTGAAAATGCATACATTCAAGCAGCAATAAAAAAATATTTATGGCGAATGCATAATCTCTGGAAAAAAAGGAAACAAAAAATACTGTATGAACATCCCTGCTATCAGGTCTCTAAATACAAAACCTCTACCCATAATTTGCTTCAGTGTAACAAGAAGTCCTTTTTGTGTTTTTCCGCAGGTAAAAGTCAGTTCTCAGTGTATGTATGGATGACAGTCTCATGTATTTCTCTGTTCTGGTTTCTATGGTCGAACAATCCGTAAGCATGCAAGCGTCGAAGAGGAGGGGCGGGGCCTGGAGGAAGGTTTCGGTGGCAGAGCTGAGGTTTAAGCCAGGGCTGGAAAAGCCTCGGGATCATCCACGTTGGGAACAGAAACACCTCCACCCTGTTGAATTCAAAAGAGGCAAGACTTCAAGCCGACATCTGATTAATCAAAGTACATATATTGCCTTTTCCTGCACATAAAGCATTCAAACAACCATGAAACGAGTGAAAGCTGGAAAATATAAAACACTACATTCAGCATCTTATGCCACAAGTGTGGCGGATAACACTTTCAAAACCTGTCAACAGAACAAAAAGTCTTACAGAAGTTGCATTTTTGGATAAAAAAAAAAAAAAAACCAAACAAACTTTGCTGGGGTAAAAGTGAAGCATTCACTATAAACTTCCTCTGTCAGAAAAGCAGTCGTGATATGGGTTTCAAGAGCAGACTACAGTTTTATTTGATTTAAGCCATATCTGCCACAAATTTTCATACACAAAAATTAAATATCAGTATGTTATTTACCTTCTCAGATCTGCCTCCGCCTCGTCCTGGCCGTCCTCCTCCTCCTCCTCCTCCTCCACCACCACCACCGCCGCCTCCGCCTCCTCCACGGCCTCCTCGTCCTCCACGAGATCCTCCGCGGCCACGGCCCGGCCGACCCAAGTCTCCAAAGTTTATCTCCAGCTGGGAGGTGATGTCATTGGCGGGCTTACGGAAGTGGTGATCTCCACCCTCATCAGCCTTTCAGAAGAAATATCACAGGATCAGCTTCAGGAACTAAAACAGATCAGTCCTGATTCCACACAATGCTTTCTTGATGTGCTGAGGATTTCAGATTCGGATAACATGGACATAAATCACACAATACACTCATAAAAATGGAATTTACAGAATTCTTCACAGTAACTGGAGGCGTAAATCACAAGAACACTACTCTACTAATCAAATCACAATACTGACTTGAGACTCAAAGATTTTCATGGCAACTCGTCAAAAGTTCAGTTTCACTGAAAGAAATTATGACAGAAAAACGTAAATGTAGAATCTTCTTCTGAAAATAATATATTGTGTTTACATTTTTAAGATAAACTCTGTCTGCCAAAAAAATAATTAATTTTAATTTGATTTCAAAATATTAAATTGTTAATGGGTTTTTTCCCCTTTATTTGATTACCAATAATAATAAATCCAGATTTATTAAAAAAAGACAACACCAAATATCTTGGAGAACTTCTTAGGGCCCTAAAATTGTTTTTTTTTTAAATGCAATAAATCAACAAATGATGTTAACGTTTTAATTAATCTAATGTTTTTTTAATTAAACTTCAATGCTGAGAAAAAAAAAAAAAAAAAAAAAAACTGACTTTTTTTATAAAGTTTAATGATTTTAATGAGACATACTTACTGATTACCAAAATGTGATTTAACCATTAAAACTTATTCCAGAAAAAAAGGGTAGGAAAAACAGAAATCCAGAATTTCAGCCAAATTGCAGCAGTAATATAGCTTTACTGAGACCACAATTTTTTTTGTATTTTTGATAAACGGATAGCATAAGAGGGAGTAAGTCAAGAGCACAGACATTGTTGGGAGTCTATATTCCAAAACGGTTTTAAAAAAAAGGCTATCAATTCTGGCACAGCTCTATATAAACAAAATGTGAGTACAGAACAATGATTTCAAAAGGCGACCATAAACGTGACAGGAGAATAAAAACCCAAATCCAGACACAAAGCAGATACCTTTTGGAATGAGTCAGGATCCACATCTCCAGCTTCAATCACAGATCCAGCATGCCGCTGAAAAGCCACAGTAACAAAATAAGCGACATTAGCCTCAAAAGCATACACAGACAAATTTACGAGACCATGAACTAATTTAACGTACCGTGCCAACCTCCTCGCTCTTTGACTTGTGCAGTACGTAGCCCTTCTTCCACTGGCTGTCGTTACCCTCGTTGGGCTTGCGGATGTTGAACTCAACTTTGGAGCGTTCTTTGTCTTGCATGGCCTTCCATTCATCCAGTGTCATCTCCTTAGGACCTTCATCCTTCACCTCCTCTACTTCATTCTCCCTACACAGACACAACCATCCAATAGCATGCTCTGAGCACATCTAGTCGTGGATACTGGCATGCGCTGTTGTTCTGAACTTAATTCTACTCCACTCACTTGTTCTCAGAGTCAGCAGGAGCGTGATCTTCACCTTCAGGAGCCGGCTCCGGTGCTGCAGACTGATCAAGCTCACTGTCAATTCAGACAACATTATTAGATCAAGGGAACCCTTGATATAAACACTATCCCTTTAAAGCAATGTTCCATTCATCTTACATGGCAAGAAATTATAGTTCTCCCTGACTAGAAGAAATCTGATTTAGAACCAGCCCATCATGTCATTCAATACAAGGTTTTATTAGACAAGCTACATTGGTATTAATTAGGTATTGCGTAATTCCTCCCCAATACCTACACTTAACTACCTTACAATTAATTAGCAGCAAATTAAGATATAGCTAAAGATATAATAAACTCATGTAAAAGCATTTCCTCAAATAAATGCATCTTGATTTAAGGATGTTTGGAGATTGTACTGGAAAAGACCAGCATAAAATGCCATGTCTTTATGCATTTAAGACTCTGATGTAAGGCTGAAGTGAAACTTTGTAAGACTCTGACATCTGTCAACGCTTAAAAATCACAACCACAAACCTCAAACATTTCCAACCCTACCTGGCTTCTTCCTTCACACTGCCCCAGTTGTGCAGGCCACTCCCGCCTCGCTTCTCATCTCCTTTCTGTCGACTAAAGCATGAAGGACATTCCGGTGAGACTAGCGTGACAACACACCCTTAACCACTTGTTAGTGCAGGCTTCATCGCGCTTACGGTTTGTCATTGCCGCTGTGTCTGTCGAAGTCACGTTTGCCCCGGGAATCGAAGCCATCTCCACGCCCCATGCCTCTCCCACGGCCACCTCTGGCCCCGCGGCCTACTCCACGGCCTCGAGAGGGCTTATCTCCTATCGGTCTGAGGACAACATGCACAAACACAATCAACAATCTACAAAAATCAATAAACTCTGCTCAGATATTGATTCAATGGAAACCCAGTCGACTTATTACCACGGTGCTTCTACAAATGATTACGAATCACAATCAACCTGAGGCTTTTGGAAACAGACAGATGTTAAGTAGCTTTCATGTCTTCTCCCAACTACACTTGCATTATCTAACCGCCCAATAAAAGCACAGGATGCTGTCAAGGGCTGAGTATTGACAGATATCACAAATCAACTATAAAAAGTATTGATTCATTTGGATATGTAGTGGGTACTGTTAGGGTTGGGCGATGTTGACCAATTTGGCATCGTACGATGTCTAATGTGAAACATCGCGATGGACGATGAGTTAAATGTTTTTTTTTAGTTTAGTCAGTGATGTCACATCCTGTTTTACTAATGTATTTCTGACCCTGGCATCACCTCAGTTGTATTGCTGTTTATAGAGGAACAGATGGCTGTCTAATATCATCAGAAATATCTTCATTTGTGTTCAGAAGATGGAGTTCGGAGCGACATATTAATGACAGAATTTGTATTTTGTGGTGAACTAACCCTTTAAGTGATATTATTTTTGTCATACACCAAACACTCACTTGTCCACAGGAAACTCGCCCCCCTCTGGTTTATCCTCAGCTGGTTTATCAAAGCGTCGTTCACGAGGAGGTCGTCTGTCAGGTCGCCTGTCGCCGGGCCGAGCCTCTCCTTGACCTCCCTGGTGTTGGGAACTGGCCTGACCCTGCTGCTCCGGCCTTCGACCAACCCTCCTCATGCCTGAAATAGACGTTTAGACACTGTTTGGTCCACCACTGAGAACCTGTATATTTGAATGCAGTTTTGATTTAATAATTTCATTTAGAGAAAAATTAAAGCATGCTACACGCTTCACGCTTCCTCCCATCTGAGACATTTAGCAAATAAAAACAAAAAAGCCTCCTAACGAGTACATTTAAGCATATGTGACCATGGGCCAAAGAAGACAAAAATACCTTATATAGAT
>JAUMHI010000034.1:1445596-1466431 GCA_032359435.1 Enteromius unitaeniatus
ATATACACACAAATTTCTTATAAGTTTTGTAGAACAGAGATAAGAAAGCAAATTCTTCCAGAGCAGGTGAGGACATGAACAGTCAGAAGATATTATGACTTAATCATGCTTGCTTCATAATTTTGTAAGCTCTTTGACTGAATTGGCCTTCACAAAGGAAGAGAGTTTGTATAGGGTCTTGATCACCCTGTCAGGGTCCATTTATAACACTCATAATAACAATACGTTGAGTAAGACACTTGAGCCATAAATGCCACTCAAAGACTAAATAAGAGAGCTGTAAAAACAGTATCTGATTGGCTGAAGGCAACAAGAACCCTAAATCAAGCCCATCCAGAGGCCATCCTCATCTTTTAACACTCAAACCAAATATATACTTGCTTTTTTAGTATGCATGTCACTAGCATATTGACTGTTTTAATATTTCTGCATGTGCTTATTTTAGATCCCTTAATCCTACTTGATCTTAGTACCTTACTTATGAATTAACATAGCAAATTTGGGGTTTATTGATGCAAAAGTCATGGTTAATAGTTGATTCAATATCACATTTCTGGAATATCGAATACTGATTGCTATATATCCTCTGAAACACAGAAAATAATTTATAGAATTAAATTACTTTGCAGCTATTTGAGATGCTGCATGTGTTTAAAACTTCTACTGCTTCTCCTGTATGAGGCTTATCCTGTTTTCTCAAAAATAATCTGGGTTACCAATTCAGACACCGCCAGCATAAATCTAATCAAACTAAACAAACTAATCTAAATTGATCTAGGACTGCAGGGAGTGAATTGGGTTGAGGGTTTGTGGGTCTGATTGCTTTATAAAGAGTGCTTGGTTCTCCGAAGGATGTCAAAACTAGATGGTGGGGGTCTTAAAGTAGTTGAAGTTGTAATATAAATTTATTTACCTGCAAATAAGAAGATACATTCATAGATCTGACTGATTTTAAATCGTAATCTTGGTCACCCCAGAAATGGGTCATACCATGACCTGAGCAGTTTAATAAATACGCTATAAAACAGTGTGCATTCAGGCATTTGGATGAAGAGAGAGCATAATGTAAGTGTTTCAAATGCATATACTCAGTTCTGGTGAATGTTCCCTCTGCACTGCTGTTAAACTGAATGTAAAACTGTTTATCTGTCAATCATTCATTTTCTCAGGAGACAAATCCTGGATGATGGAAACTTTAGCTGAAGTGATTGTGATTTTCTTTTGATAGACTGAATGCTTCAGAGGATTTGCATTAACATCATCTTACTGGACCATAGTGTTTGCTGTCAGGTGTGGTCAGACATGGTTTTGGGATCAAGCAAGTGAATTATTGCAATACTGAACAATCCTGTAATCAACAACCTGGTCTGGTTCTTTTGGTATTTGTTGTTGTAATACAATGTGTAGCAACTACAGTCTCTAATATACACATCAGAGAGTCCTTTGTATCAGACAGGCTCAGATATACTGAAAGCTAGCTCATTTTGTTTCCAGCTTCAACTCTGGACAGGTCTTCTATTATTAGGCTTGAGTCAGATATCAGTGATGGTTTCTTTTTTTTTGTAACATTAAAAAAAAAAAATCATTATTATTGATTTTTCAGGAGCTTAACCATCCAGTTGCACAGACTGAAAACATACTCTTAACAGGTACTTGATATCCTTAGTAAAAATGTCTGTAAATCTTACCTTTCAAATGTTAACCGGTTTTATACAGATCCTATGTTTTTTTCTTCTTTTTATCAGTTATGTAACAGAACATGTACAGTAAGTGTAATCAGCCACAACATGTTCACTAAACACTTACACAAATAATGAAATTATGATCTGCTTTGTAAATTCAATTCAGTTCAAATGTATTTGTATAGCACTTTTCATGATACATATCATTGCAAAGCAGCTTTACACCAAAGTAATGTTTTACAGTATATGTAGTGGTAGCTTGTACATGTAGAAATGGCATAGATGTGAGGTAAAGATCATTTAATGACGTTATCGAACAGACTAGTAGGAACATTATATATTAGTAGCAGAGTTGGGTAGAGCTGTGTGTTGTTTCAGGGTTGGCATCATCTGAAGTCTTGATTTATTTGAATATCTTGATTTTGTAACTTTTGGATACCAACTGCACCTTCTAGTAAACCTCCATTTGAACATGAAAAAATACTATAGTAATTTATAAATATAGAGTTTTGAACCATATTGTAAATTACTTGGATTAATTTGTTGTGGTAATTCTATAACTGGTAACATAACACCTATAATAAAATAAACAAATTACTTTACACAGTATTGTACTACGCTTTGTAACTTTAGCAAATATTATACTACAATAACTGTTTTCATGTGGGAAGTATAAGTATATATATATATATATATATATATACTGTGCGAAAGTGTTAAGCCACCAGTATTTTCACCAACAAAAACTGGTTTTAAGTGGGTTATTTCTATCTTTTGCGGTAGCGTGTCAGTTGGAAATATCAGTTTACATTTCCAAACATTATTTTGGTCATTAATTGTAATAATGCAGTGAGATTTTAGTCTGATAACAGCCAGAGCTCCACACAGAGATCTGATCTAGTAGTTAATTTTTGTTTAGTAGACTGGTAATATGCATTGCCAAGAACTGCATTTCGACAACTTCAAAGGTGATTTTCTTAATATTTAGATTTTAGATTCTAGATTTTCAACTAGTTGTATCTCTGTCAAATATTGTCCTCTCTCAACAAACCATGCTTCAATCAAAAGCTTATTTATTTAGCTTTCAGATGGTTTTGTAGCCCAGGGTCATGTACTGTCTCGAGGACATACAGTAACGTTAGGCCTATCATTTCCTATCATCTCATCTATGTTTGAATATTTAGGAATATCCATGTTACTTGGATATTTAATTTTTATTTTAAATGTAAATCTACGTTCATACTATTTTATCGTTTGGTCAGGTCTGTCAGGCTGAGCTGTGGATGAAGGAAAACTCGATGCTCATGCGGAAGCGGGTTAGTCCTTGATCATTTGGATAAATGCACAGGAGAAAACAACCAAAATAAAATGTAAGTTGGCTAAATCTCGCTGCTCTCGAGTCTGTTTTGCATGTTGAACAGGGCTTTTGGTTTTCGCAGGCGTTTCAGTTGTGTGAAAGGTTTGACCTGGGCTGTGTTTGAGATGTCAAACATGGAGAAGAGCCTGCAGTCCACACATGCTAACTGTGTTTATTTGAGCTGTGGATAGTGGTTAAACGCCTGGGCTGGAAACTGAAAGGTTGCAGGTTCGACAGGTTATTCCTGTCCAATTTACAGCAGCAGCAGCCCAAACCACAACAGCTTCAGATGAGGTTTAATCTTACAAAACTTCCACTACATTTTGGTGTGTCATTTGGTACCAAATCCAATTCTGCTCATACGTTTATATAGGTACATAACCTTTGCACTACTTGCCCCTTTTTTCTGCAAAACCAAAAATCTAAGAAGGGCAGTACTTGACTCAAAAAAATGAAACAAAATTATAAGAAAGTACACCTCACCGTCCTGTTTAAAAGTTTACACTCTGGCTTTTACGCACTGTATTGCCTTCTTGAGCATCCGTGAATGTTTGAACCTCTTATATATTAGTTGTGTTGTCCCACATTTGTCCAAAATCATACAGTCACAGCTGAAAGCGGTTATAATATGTAGAGGATGCTGGAAAATGTGCTGGACCTGGAATATTTTCTGAAGAAGAGCAGGCGGTCGAGCTGTTCGGAACGAACAGAATCACAAAATGAAAACAAAACAAAAAATAGTCATCCACTGAATACCTAACAACACATTAAGAAACAAAGGTAAACTTTTCAACTAGTTCATTTGTGTAAATTCAGTTTTTATTTGGTCTTGACTTATAAAATGTGAAAAATGTTTATTCAGGACAGTACTCAATAAAAAAATAACATGACATGTTTACAATCCTATTATTTGGTTAAAATCTTGCATCATTTTCCAGGGGTATGTAAACTTTTGAGCAGAAATGTAAATCTTGACAAACTTAAATGAATGTAGATATGGTTATGTCTTTATGTTCCATTTTGGGGTTAAAATTTGCTGATAAATATTGATAATAACAATATTGTTCCAGCATATGTATAACATGCGGGTCAAAAACGTCCTTAAATACTAATTCACATTGCGTTTCTACACTCTGCTTGTGTGCTATCTCCGTTCAAATACAACTGAATTGCAGTTAAAAAGGCTTTCACGGTTCCGCTGTGAATGGATTGCCTCGTGCGTTGATAGAAGTATTAAATGTTTCTCTGTGTGTGTGTGTGTGTTAGGTGAAAGAGCATTGTTGTGGTGTCCAGCTGGAATCATCATGTCCTCCACTGGTCCATCTCTGTCGCACCCTCAGCGCTCTGAAGCTGAGGTCGGGGCAGCGAGCGATCGTGGGATCTTCTCCTCAGAGCGTCACGCTGGTCTCCTGCTCGCTCAGATGAACAAAATGCGCCTGCAGTCTGACTTCTGCGATGTGCGTCTGCTGGTGGGCGGAAGGGTGTTCGGGGTCCATAAGCTGGTACTGGCTGCCAGCGGTCCGTATTTTGCGGCTCTGTTCTCCGGAGGCATGAGCGAAGCCCGCGAGGAGGAGGTTCGCATTGTTGGAGTGGAAGCTGACGTCTTTGAAATTCTCCTAGAATTTATTTACACTGGTATGCTGGTGTTTGTCCGTCACGTCTTATAAATCACTTATAAATCAAAAATATGCTAATGCTACTGGCTTCTATAGTCCATAAATCAGATTAATCAAAAAGCCTTTAGCTCCAAGGCACTTGCAAGTACAGGAACAAAAAAAATGCAAATCTCACATGACTTTAAAAACTAATACATTTAAGTTGTTTTTTAGTTTGTAACGTAACAAATGAGTTTTAATTTTTCACTAAACATTCGAGTACGTCGGTGTTAAAAGATATCTGTAGGAAGTTAGTGGTCTTGATAATGGCCAGCATGACTATTAAAAGAATAGTTCAACCAAAAATGGAAATTTCCTATAAATGTCTCAAGATGTAGATGAGTTTGTTTCTTCATCAGATTTAGAGAAAGGCAGTATTTCAGCACTGCAGTGAATGGGTGCCGTCAGAATGAGAGCACAATACTCCACACCACTCCAGTCAGTTAACATCTTGTGAAGGGAAAATTATTCGGATTCTGATGGCACCTGTTCACTGCAGAACATCCATTGGTGAGCAAGTGATAAATCTCCACAGATTTCTTCTGTTAAAATACACAAATTCATCTAGATTTCAGATGGTCTGAGAACTATTCCTTTAATATTGCTCACAGTTAACAAACCTCTAACAAGAAGAATGAAAACACTGAGGTGTAGCTCAACCAGTTATGTGAACAAAACCATCCAACTTCTTGAGGAGAGGTAATTTAACTTTTTACATTGAGGTACTTGAAAGACCAGAATATAATAGAGACTTAGAGATGTGCTCGTTTGTCTTGAGCTAATAAGCTGTTAAGGGTGGTGCCACTGCATTGAAAACAAATTAGTAAAAAAAGACATTCAGATCATTTACACCCAGTGGTTACTCCAGGCTCCAAGTTTGTAATGTCTGGCAGAGATTATGTCACCACCATTATGTGCCTGATGCTAGAGTGGTAATAAAGATAAGTGCAAAATTACCTGCCAGTGGGGTAAGTAAAAAGTATTTAAATTGGCAGATCATTTGGCAAAATGCACTTCATTCAGTTTTTTTCATGTGGAAGCAAGACGGTTAATTTTGCTTATCTAGTAAATGGATCTTAATTTAAAAATAAAATTTGATATTTTTTCTAGAAACAAAAATGCCAAGTAAGATAAGCCTTTTTTGCAATGTATAAATGAATATAATGTAAAAGCAGTGTGTGAATGGCAAAGATGTTAAAGCGTTTCTCTTGCTCCTGACAGGCTCTGTTGACGTGACGGTGGACACCGTGCAGGAGCTGATGGTGGCTGCAGACATGCTGCAGTTGAGTGAGGTGGTGGATATATGTGGAGAGTTCCTGCGGGCTCATATGGACCCATCCAACTGTGTGGGCATCTATCGCTTTTTGGAGCAGATCGCCTGTATGGAGCTCTTACAGTTCACTGAAGACTACATCCACGTCCACTTTCTAGAGGCGAGTTTGCTCTCTGACGAGGTTTTCAGTTTCAAGTATTCCCAGCATTCCCGGCATGTGATTAGGTGTGTCATGGTATGAGAAATCAAATTTGCCTTGATCTTTTGAGATCTTTGCATCATTAAAACGTCATGCAAGGTGACCTATTATGCCTCTTTTTTTAAAAGATGACGTCTCTTGAATGCATATGTAAAGTTAGCTCAAAATGCACCACTTGGCTTACTTTTAGATTATTAAATGTAATAATCTTTTAAATGCAAATGAGCCGGGACACACACGTTAGATTTTAATATTATAAATATCGCCCGCTACAGTGATTTGGGCTCTAAATAGTTAGTCTTCATGCCTGTGAGTATTGTGTGGTGTCCGGACTCAGGTGTGCACCTCAGAAGAGTTCTCAAGCTTGACTAAAGATCAGCTGGTGAAGCTGCTCCGCAGCGAGGAGCTCCGGATCGAAGACGAGTATCAGGTGTTCATAGCTGCTATGGACTGGCTGCACCATGACGTGTCTCAGAGAAAGAAGCATGTGGTGGAGGTCCTGGAGCCGGTGCGCTTCCCGTTGCTGTCTCCTCAGAGACTCTACATGTACATCGAGGGTGAGAGAGAGGCTGTTTCACTTTTACCATCAGGAATCCCCTTCATATTCTCTGATTAGATAAAGAAACTTAAAAAAAAGTTGTTTAAATATATATGCATACGCAATGTTAATTATTTTCTTTTACAATTTTTTTTACAAAATGTTCCTTGGATGATTTTGAGAACAAGTCTTCATTTAATTACTTTTCTCTTGAAAAAAGTAAAGTAAGGGATTACACTTAATAAATTAAAAGTTAAAGTGAAATTTATGCAATTTGATGTTATTTATATGAAAGAATTAAAAGAGCAAGTTCTTTTATCTTAAATCTGTGTCGAGTTTAATATGGGATTTAAAAATGAATCAATAATAAAAATACTTTTTAGAAAAAGTAAGTAGTACAGTAATCTAATTACACAGTTGTATATGTATACGCATATATATATATATATATATATATAAGACTAACTTCCTCAACAACGACTTCAACGACTATATCAAGCATCTTGATATATTTAAATAGATTTGGATGTATGTCTATGTGCACACATCTTGTATTTTACCATGTGATCTAATTGTAGTTTAGAGCCAGAACTATGTTTGATGATGTTTTTTTTGTGTACACATTGGTAACGAGACATTCTCCTGCAGGTATTTCTGACTTCAGTTTGCGAGTTGCATTGCAAACCCTTCTGAGAGAGTACACTGAAGTCAACAAGTCCCCTAAAGAGAGCAAACCTTTCAACCTCCTGCAGACGGCCAAGGCCCGGCCCCGGAGAAAAGCCCGCAAGTACCTCTACGCCATTGGTATGGGAACCCTTCTGGGAGCCTGCAGATGTGATACTCAAGGGATAGTTCATTAATTACTCACCCCCATGTTGTTCCAAACCCTTAAAGGGGTTATACAAAAGCAATTTTCCACAAGCTAATATGATTCTTTAGGATCTTAATGGAAAGTTTGTAATATAGATAATTTCTCAAATATAGGGTAAAAAAAGCTAATTTTCCCCTGTCAACAGCTCTTTGGAGATCACTCTGTTCTGTGTACTTCAGAACCAAACCTAACTTTACAATCTCTCAGGAGTCCTGCTTGTCTCTGCGTCTCGGTCTGATGACGGATCACTCAGGGCGGGTCTGAGATAACACACCAGTTCAGTCTGTGTGACACGCTGCTGTCAATCAACTATCGTGGGAGTGGCCTCACACCGACATGCATTAGAGAATGACTTGATTCAGAAGGGGCAACTTATTCTTCTTTTAATTTGCTAAAAATACTGGTGGATCTTTATGATTGTAGGGTGGTTGTGTACACACACTCCCAACACATTTCAGTCCAAACAGCTTGAAAAAGTGCATGTACTGACCCCTTTAAGACATTTACTCATCTTCACAAATATATTTTGGATGTATTCAGTGAGCTCCCTTAATTAGCGTTCTGAAGATGAACGAAGGTCTTGTGGGTTTGGAACAACCTAATTAATGGCAGAATCTTCATTTTTGTGTGAACTATGCTTATGTTTGTCTAACTCAGCATCTGTGTCTCAGGCGGTTACACTCGTCTGCAGGGCGGCCGGTGGAGTGACAGTCGGGCTTTGAGCTGCGTTGAGCGCTTTGATTCGTTCAGTCAGTACTGGACCACCGTGTCTTCTCTGCATCAGGCCCGCAGCGGACTCGGGGTGGCCGTCCTGGAAGGCATGATATATGTAGTGGGGGGTAAGTGTAGTGTTGCCACATAACAATATTAGCAGCACCCATGCAAAAACAATCTACTTCCTGGCTTCACCCCCTATAAAACATCTGTACTTCTATAAGAAAGTGGATTTAAAAAATCCTGCAGACTCAAAGGGATAGCTCACCCAAAAATTCAAATTTGCTGTCAATTCTCACATCCTTTAGTACAACATTAAGAAGATTTCTAGCTGAAACATGGCACTTGGTCATTAATTCTTTTAGATGTTTTTTGTTTTTTTAAGTTGCCAGGCAACAGCGGCATTTTTCACAGAAGTTTAATGGCCCCCAGAGTATTTAGTTTGATTTATTATGTATAAATTTCTGAGCAAGCAATATACCAAAACAAAGAACATAGAAAAATCACATTTTTGTAGGAGACAAAGATACACATGCATGTACACATCTAATATAAAAATGTTATGTTCATATATTAAATAGATGTATTTATATCTAATATAAATATATAAATATTTTCAAAATATATGTGCAAGAAACTGAACATTATGACATTATTTCTAAACCTTTATACTTAACCATTGCACATGCACCATGTTACAGGTTTTGGACTTTTTTTGAATTGATGTTTGTTCTAATCATCTCATCACCCAGTGTGCAGTGGGTTTTGATCAATATTAGCGTGCACATTTTTTGATTTGGGACACTCTAAATGAATCCAAAGTGCTGCACTGCATTTACATGTACAGTACATTTATCGATTTAGCAGATGCTTCTATCCAAAATGACTTAAAATAATAAACATACAGCTATCTTGTGTTGCACAGGAGAGAAGGACTCCATGATCTTCGACTGCACGGAGCGGTATGACCCAGTGACCAAGCAGTGGGCGGCAGTGGCGTCTCTGAACTTTCCTCGCTGTGGGGTTGGAGTTTGTTCCTGTCACGGAGCTCTTTACGCACTTGGTACGTAAATTTAGTTTAGGCACTGTCCGTGTCCTTCGCTCTTCAGGGTTTTGTTCAGTCGCACTCTAACACCATGTGATTTAGTAACTCTTTTTACACCATTCCTGCTAAGGACATGTTTTCCCTGGCAGTGCATGCCATGATAAAATATACACGCTGAGGGCAATATATGCTACTTTGCATAAAACCGTCTGGCTTGATTGTGAACGGTTATGGTTTCAGGTGGCTGGATCGGCTCAGAGATTGGGAAGACCATGGAACGATATGACCCAGAAGAAAATAAATGGGAGGTTATTGGGAGCATGGCCGTTCCTCGATATTATTTTGGCTGCTGTGAGCTGCAAGGTAAGCATGGAGAACCCGATCGTGTTAAATGTCGTTCCAAACTTGTGTGAGTTCCTTTATTAAAAAGATCTGCTTTTTCGACCGGAAAAAAATTCAGAAAAGTCAGAAAAATGTCTAAAGTGGACTATCACAATAAAGTTTAACCATGTATTCGAACTACTTTTAGATTACTTTAGACATGGCTCATAAGAAAATCTGTTCCATTCTTTATCAACATCATGAAATGTCTTAACCATTACAGTATGCCAGGGTTGATTAACATTAAACTGATTTTATTTTAAGAGCTATTTCTCTGTAGCACTCTATTGTAAAGGCAGGGAACATCATGTTAACTAATAACCAAGAGCGTCTGTTCCAGGCTTCATCTATGTGATTGGGGGCATCAGTGATGAAGGTACGGAGCTGCGCTCGGCTGAGGTTTATGACCCCATCTCTCACCGATGGAGCGCCCTGCCGGTCATGGTGACCCGACGGGCTTATGTGGGTGTAGCTAGCCTCAATAACTGCATCTACGCTGTGGGAGGCTGGAATGAGGCTCTGGGATCATTGGACACGGTGGAGAAGTACTGCTTGGAGGAGGTGAGGAGTAGAAGCCCATACAATCTGATCTATATCCAAACTTCAAACAAACACATAAGCATTTAATGCTGCTTGTCCTGTGTGTCAAACAGACTGAGCATGCGGTAATTCTTACCTTACACATTGTACTTAATATTTCTTGTTAGACATTACACAATTGTACGTGAAATATCAGTAGCAGTAAGGTATGGAAGCTTGTTTTTTGCCATAGAAAAAAATAAAAAGCAATTTTGACTTTTTTCCCTCACAATCCTGACATTCATTCTCATAAGTGGGATTTAAGATCTACAACTCTACTTTTTTACATATTGTGTGTATCACATTTATGAGTTCTGAGAAAAATGTCACAATTGTGACAAAAAAGTAAACATTTTGCACATAATGTAAAGCATAGACTGCACAGAGACATTCACTATTTGTTTCTATAGGCCTAGATGTTAAATTGGGCAGGATGTAGAATAACATTTTTAATAATTAATTGAAGCACCCCTATTTATGGGTTATGAAAGCTTCATATCTTCAAAAATCTGACATGCATGCAAGCTCAAAAAACACTTCCATTGTCTTATAATATGCATTTATTTTTATCTTTACTTGCTTTGCATGACACTAATCTCCAGTGATTGGTCTCATTTTCATCTCATCATGCCTGTAATGTCTGATAAAGCAGTGTTTGTGAGCTCAGTGCTGCTTTGTGTACCGCTTCAAAAGAGACACCTAGTGGTGAAGGAGGAATTTACATTTTCATTCAGACCAATTAGAGAATAGTGGGGTCGACGCTTTCTGTTGAGAGACAGTAACTTTATACAGGGTGCACTTTCAGATTTAAATCGTTGCAGGATGTTTTCAATCACTTTGCTCATTTTTGAAAACCCATAATAGGAGCACTTTAAAACTTTTTTTTTTTTAATTCAATCTATACACATTTTTAGTTGCAACCCATTATGCACGTTTTGACCTCTGCTAGTAATGCCGCACATGGCTCTGTTTGTTCCAGGAGAAGTGGGTGGAGGTGGCACCGATGGGCGTCCCGCGCGCTGGGGTAACAGTGGCGGCCGTTAATGGTTTGCTGTATGCGGTGGGAGGTCGGACCTCCAGCCGGGACTTTTCAGCGCCGGTCACTGTAGACTCGGTGGAAATCTATGACCCCCACCTGGACACGTGGACGGAGATCGGTAACATGATCACCAGCCGCTGTGATGGAGGTGTAGCTGTGCTCTGATAGGCCACATATTCACACCCAGCAACACATCACTCAACCCTCAGACTAATATCACAGTGTCTAATTTATTATCATTTTTAAACCAGAAGGACAGCAGATATCGCTCTCATATGTTAGCCTGTGTGTTTGGTGAGGCTTGTTTAGGAAATAAGTGTCAAGGTGAGTCTTTTATGTTTTTTTACATCACTGAGACGTTGTGAGATGAGCGATTTATTTGTGTGAAAGCACTTGTAACCAGCAAACAATCAGAAGATTCACAGCCTGCTTCAGTAAGCCACTCAGTTCTTCATCATCGTAGTGTTGCTGATGTGAATATTAGCCAGCAGCTTGCTTCTTTTGTCCAGTCCTGTTTCACGTTTGCCTTTCATTTCACAATGATTTCTGTTACATTTTGCACTTTTGTATTGTACCCGATTGTTTCTCATGATCTTAAGCTTGTGGAAAACATGCTCAATTGTTGTTGAAAATATTTTAATTTAATACAAGTACTAGAAGCTGAACGCATTAATATTTCGTAAATAGAGACTATTTCCTGGAATAAAAAGAAACAGTGTTTTACCGCTCCATTTTGACTTCCATATCTGGCTCCAAACCAAACATTCACTTACAACTTCAGTTTAAGATCCAGATTTTACTATTAACTACTTGCTTATTACTAGCATATTGGCTGTTTATTAGTACTGCTAAAGCACATCTCTTTGCTTGAGCTCCAGTGTAATGTTTCCAGTCAGTGATGGTTTGGGGTGGTTTATAGCATTTAACTCTGAACGGTACTGGAGCTTTCCATGTAGGTTTTTGTCTTCATACACATTTTTTGCATTAACACTCAAAATGAAAATAAAAGAGGGTCAACCGTTAAAGTTGTCATACGGTAGTACATGCACTTTTTCAAGCTGTTTGGACTGAAATGTGTTGGGAGTGTGTGTACACAACCACTCTACAATGATAAAGATCCACCGGTATTTTTTATCAAATTAAAAGAATAAGTTGCCCCTTCTGAAATCAAGCCATTCTCAAATGCATATCTAAATGTGTTTATGTTCAAGTGAATCATTCGTGATCCAGCCTCACCTACAGAAGCAGTGAGGATAATGTCTTTTAAAATGACCATTTTTAAAACTATCTTTGAGAAATTTTAAAACAAACTATATTACAAACTTTCCATTAAGACCCTAAATAATCATAATAGCTTGTGTAAAACTGGGTTTGTATGACCCCTTTAACATCAAGTATAATACAAAGTTAGTTAGGATATACACATCACAATTATATCAAATGGGCATTAAATCATATTGGTTATTTCATTCGGCCTGAACTCAAGGTTGCAAATAAGAGATTACAATGTATATTTTTACTGATAGCTAATCAGACAGACACATACATCACTGTACTGATGTAGTTTTATTACACTTGCGTGGTGTACATGTAAATAATAATAAAAAAAAAAGGAAAACGGTGAAATTTGATTAAGACATTAACTGCATTTCTCAGACTTCACATACATCATACGCTGACAGCGGTCTTTCACAGAAATATTTAAGATGCACCAAGGAATGACAAGAAACTCTGCAGGTGTAAGAGTCCCTAGAGACAGCAGACCATGTTGAAAAATAAAAACATCATTAAAAAAAGTCAACTTGTAAATGAGCCACATACACAAGAAATGGCTGGGGCCTGGTCATTTGGCTTCTTCAGAGTTTTTAAAATTGTGCCATTTTAGGAAAGCCTTTGTTCCGTTTTAATAAACTCATTTGTAGGTCTGTACATCACAATTATTATATTACATCTCTAATGCTCAATGAGAAGCAAATATATATTTTGGTATCCGTATGTTTTGATGGTCACATTTATTTGCAGGAACAATCTATTAAAGACTAAAAGCATCAATATATGTCTCCTAAACCTGTTAAGAGACTTGTGGCTGTGTTTATAAGCTGCCTCGGTCTAAAAACAGAGTTGGCTTTGAACTCTATAAAACTTCCAAAGCAGGTAAACATAGAAGAAGCGAAATATCCTTATTTACGAAGCGTAATCTGAGTAATGTGCATGTACTGTGTATGCGGGAAGATGATTACACATTTCAAGACACCAGCAGATGGGACACTATCATTTAAGAATTAGGTATTAGTTCAGAAATCCAAGCTTTACTGGACTTGTACTTGTGTGTCAGATGCAAGTATATGAAAGCTGCTCGTAAGAAAATCTGCTCCATGTTTGCAGCAGCAAAGAATGAGTTAAAAAATATAAGCATAAAAAAAACACAATAACTTAGTGAACATGCTAGATAGTTATATAAAATCTACGATCTGTATAATGCACAGTTTTCTCCTTTGAATAAAAAAAAAAAGAAGCATTTCAAAAACAAGGACTTGAGAGTTTAGAGTGTTGGATCTTCAGGTTTCTGACCTTTAGCCCAGGAATATATATGTAACGTTAGCCTGCACCGTATAGTAATGTATATATTGTTGGAGTATGTCCTGAGCCTCAGAAAGTCTTTCCTGGGAGGAATGTTCAGGTTTGAAGAGGCTCTGTTGAAGCTGAGGGTGAAGGAAGAGGTCTCGGTGGTTAGCAGGTGTGCTCTCGTCTATGATTTGTTGCTTCCTCTGACCTTCTGGATTTCCTGTTTGAGGAAGAGAAACCATGAGGAGCGGACGGCAGACGCCCAAGAGATTCATGCTGTGATTGGCTGATTGTTCGTTCACTCAAACCTACGTTTGGCGGAAATATTGGCACTAGGTCAAAATAAGTGCGGGGGAATTACCCGTTTCTAAAAGTGAGGGGGACGTGCCTCTGTATGACTAATTGCTTATTGTTTCGTTTCTTTGGATAAAAGTGTCTGCTAAATGAATTAATGTAAATGATTAAGTAACTTTTTCTAACTACATGTCAGCTACTTGCCATTTAATGTGCAACTACGTGTCTATTAACTCTCAGAGTAGACTGTTAGGGAAGGTTTAGGGTTAGTGGAAAAAGTTTCTGATAGTATGTAGTGTGCTGTGGACAGTCTACTAATACTCTAATGACTGCTAGTTGACTAGTTTGCGAGTTGCAAACTGTTGGCAGAATGTCTAAAGTGGACTTTCAAAATAAAGATAAAAATCTTTTCATACATGTTATTGGATGAATTTAAAATCATTGAATCATTTTCAAGGTTGCAATAACCTTTGTATTGTTTATTCAGTGGCGGAAACGAGCTTACATGTGTTCTATCATGGCATTAAAAAAAAAAAAAAAAAAGATAATTGTGACCTTTAATTAATATGGGTATAATTAATATTAATATTAATTAACTAATATTAATACGTGACCTTTAATTTAATTAATAAAATTAATTCCGACTCCTTTTCTCAGAATCGCAAGATATTATCTCGCAATTATGAGTCCAATTCTAAGTTTATATTGTAAGATTTAAACTCGTTATTGCTGGGAAACAATTTACAGTGTTTGATCGTTATCATTTCTTTTCTACATATAACATTTTTGCTCAACTGGTTTTTGTTAATTGGTTCCAAATAAATCCCCCCAAAAAAGTGTTTTTCAATGAAATGTGTCTGTGTTTATCAGAGGAATGTCTACTAAAACTTGTTAAGAGCTGTGCACCCTGATACTCTGATAGAGTGGTGTATTTGTGAAACACATTTAAACATCATCCCATTACACTCCTAGGGCCAGATTTACCAACAGCCTGCTCCGACACAAACCCTCTTTTGCATAAAAAATACAACTGTCAGCATTTACCAAAGACATGCTAGGAAACTGACATCAGTGCACACACATCTGTGGGATTCTCCCTTTCAAATGCAAATTTTATGAGAGGAAGTATTTTAATTTTACATCAGCACTTTTATGGGACTGCGGTCTGGCTAATATGCCCCGTTTAGTAAATCTGACCCGGAGTGCTAAACATTCAGACTGGGACATTTTACCTCGAGAAGAGCATCTTTTAATTTCCCATACGCTGAGTCAAGGTCATCATTAATAATCACCACATCAAATAAACCTGGCTCTTTACCTGAAATATAGATATATGACTGTGAGATTCGAAAACAATGTTTTAGTAAAAAAAATAATTAGCACAGGAACAGACACTTACTTGTTTCCATGTCAACTTTGGCTGCATGTAAACGTTTTTGTAGACTTTCCTCAGATTCAGTTTTTCTGTCTCTCAATCGTTTTTCCTGAAGAAATTAAGTTTTAGATTAAACCATGAAAAAGACATGTAATGTTTGGATGAAGATGGAGAATTTCTCACCAGGATTTCCATTGACGGAGGCTGGATGGACACATAGATGGGGTTGAGCTCGGTTCTCTTGATGTTCTTCACTCCCTGCATGTCAATGTCCAAAATGCAAATCAAATTTTTGGCCTGAACAGCCTGCACAGCTGCTTTACTGTGAACGGCAAAAATCAGGTTAGTTAATATTACACATATTCAAATGAGGGAAATACTGTATATGCATGCAGCAGAAATATGAGGACAAACATTAGTGATGGGTTGTTCATGACAATTGAATGTCGAGGTTCTGTTCAAATGTAACCTAGATATCTTTAATATTGACAACGGCCATGTTAAAGATTGATGTTATACTGAAACTAATGGATGAAATCAACCTCTGAAGCTTGTTATATCAATATATCAACATATCTTTCGCAGAGCACAGATGGACACGTTTGGACAAACTGGCTTATGAAAGTGTAATATTTAATGCCACTTCTCATCAACTGAATGGTTTGACTACGTTCGTTTGAGTTGATTTCCTAATTAAATCTCTGGTGCTGTTCAGTCATCTTTTGACATACATTTTCTGTTTATCTCATCTGAATTGTATGAAACTCGGAAAAGGAAGTGATCTGGAAAGATTAAATGGTCCTGTAAAAAAAAAAAAATAGCCCCACTTGTACCATTTATGGTCAAAAATGACCACACTAGAAATGAATGGGAAGTGAATTTCATCTAGTGGAAGTGTTTGGTACTGCGCCCAAACTAAGTCTTACTGAAAACTCATCTTTTAATCCATTAACCTCATATTTGTAACATACCGTATTTAGATATAGGCATACACAGTTTGACAGCAAAAAAAAAAAAAAAAAAAAGTTATTTTGTGCATTTTTCATATTTGAAACAATTATCTTCTTTGAAAAGAGACCAAAGCGTTAAAATTTTACGTCAGCTCAAGTTGGAAATGTAATTTTCAGGTCTATGCTCAAAACGTGGTTAACAGGTAATAAATGGATCGTAACATAAAATTTAGTACAATAAAATACCCTGTAAATACAATAAAAAAAGCTAAAATGAACTACATTCATTTTACACAAACACATTCATTTTAGACTCTTAATAAGAGGACTATACCTTGTTCCATACATGTTCCCTGAAAATTCAGCATTTTCGATAAATTCACCCTTGGCTATGGCCGCCTGCATCACTTCCCTGGTAACGAAATGATAATCTGAAAAAAATGAATAAATAAATAAAATGAATTCTGAATTCCTCCACCGCTACTCACTGTTCATGAATAAGTGGAAATGAAAGTGAAAGCATGTTGTGCTTGCTGGGTTTTGTTCAGAGATGATGAATACATTCAGAAAAACACTAACCTTTTTCGTTCTCCTCTCCTGGACGGGGGCTCCGCGTCGTATCTGGTAAAAGATCATTCATGGTTATTTTTTTACGTTTTAGCATTCAGCATCTGCACTTCAGTATGTGACTTACGGGAAACGCTGAAGCCAAATACGCCGTCAAACTCCTTGAGCAGCTGCTTCAGCAGAGTGCTCTTGCCAGCTCCAGACGGTCCGCTCATCACCACAGGCCTCGGTCCAGCCATCGCTAAATCACACCAGACACACACCTTCACAATACAGTCACTTCTGTTCAAAGAATGAGTTTAAATAAACCTATTTATTTACTACTGACCTGCTTTTTAAAGAAGTCTCCTATGCTTACCTAAGCAACATTTTAGAGCTGGACCGATAAAGGATTTTGAAGGCAGATACCGATATATCGGCCGATATTTATTTATTTATTTTTCAGAAACGCGCAACAAAACATGAACAGATTTCCCTAACATTAGTTATTTATGTGTTTTAACTAACATAATATGATAACGCATTTTAAAAAGAAACTTGAGAACAGAACAGAGGAACATCAAACTATATTAAAGTTCTGATAAATAAAATTTATAAAAACACAAACTTAGGATATGAAACAAAGTCCTTTGAACAAAAACAACAAGCAAATAAAATTTACCAGTAAAGGCGTTTCATCCGTTTTTATTTTATTTTTTAAATATTCATTTATCTGCGATACCGATAGTTTGGAAAATGCCTAGTATCGGTCGGCTCCACTACATTTTTTTGATCAAAAATACATTAAAACTTTAATATTGTAAAATATTTAAAAAATATTTGAATCTGTTTTAAAGTATAATTTATTCCTGTAAAGCAAAACTGAATTTTCCAGTCTTCCATGTCACATGATCATTCTACTATGCTAATTTGCCACTCAATTGTTATCAATATTGGTAATCAGTTATTATTAATGGTTCTTAAGAACAGTGTTTGTTTGAAATAGAAAGTCTTTGTTACTTTGGATCAATTTACTGCATCTTTGCTGAGCAACAGGATTAATTTACATATTTTTACATTTTAATCAAACCTTTGAATGTCACAAACGACACAAAAAATATAATGAAAACAGCAAACATTATATATATATATATATATATATATATATATATAATACGTTTTCCTTTATTTTATTTTTTAACTAATCTATAAGGGTGGGCATTTATCTCAACATGTTCCAGCAGGCCTGGAGCACAACAGCTTGTTAGCTCTGAATGGATCTAATGAGATGAGATGAGGCAATCCACAGAGGACTGTTTAATAATAGCAGGAAACTACCATTACACTCAGCTGAACCAATAAACTAATCCATACAGACCAGCAAACAGCGTCACACACACAAAACTATCTTTTTCTAAAGAAAATCAATGAAGAAGCTAGTGATAGTCATAATGTCAATGTTCAACCTCTTTATTAATTATTAATAACAACTGTTATTATTAATAACAACTGAATGTGCATCCCAATCCAAGCTTACCTTGCTCGAGTGTAGACGTGTCAGGTGGTGTGTGTAAATGAAACTGAAAACATGCACAGCAGCTCTCGGTGTGATCTGAATGTTTGTGTGTGTGCCTTCAGATAATATCCTGCCCCAATCAGCTCACCGCAAACCAAACCAGTCACACCCAGCCTGCTTTACACCAGTCACTGCCATGGTATCAAAACATTACAGCATGCAGAGTCAGCACAGAGCACTTCTGCTTAGCACTTACCCCAAACACCAACACTTCTGAATCATGCCATCATTCATTCTAAATAAATTATTAAAATAACTACAATTGGATGGATGCATTTTACACCAGGTCATAAATTTAGATGAAAATTAGGCATAAAACTATTAAATTATACTCTACAGCCTATCCTAAATTGTCCTATCAAACCAAACTCAGCTTGTATAAAGCTCAATAAAAAACACTTTTTTCCCTTTATCCAGTCTTATGCAAAGCGTGCTGGGAGCTAGAAATCCACTACTTAATGTTTTAAGTTATCAAGACGCTTCCGCTGATATTAACGTCTCACTAAATGAGGACATAAATACAGTAAGCTACATGAAGAACATCTCCAGAACTGCTCTGAGGGTTACTTAAAGAGCATTTGATCTAAATCTATCCTCATATCATGTACACACAGAACTGGAAAGGTATTCATGGCAAGCCGTCAAAATAAAAGTTCGGTTTGGACACGGCAGCAGAAATAATACTATTACTAACACAAATATATTACTATTGTTCAGTAGAAATGTACATAATAGGTTACTACAAAAATTATTTAATTCAATATCCAACAATAACATTTTAATCTTTATTAATTAAAAAAAACAATGCCTTAAAAAAATGGGGGGAAAATGATAAGGCTATTGTAAGAATAAATAATAATGCACTAGTGTAAAGGTAGCATAACAGATGTGAAATTAAAACTAATTTGCACTGATTTATTGTGTTGGATATGTGCTTTCCGTGCAGTGGCTCAGGATGTATAAATATCAACAAGCTGAAAAAAAAAATGGTTTTGTTAAAACTAATTTCATTGCTATCGAAAAAGGTATCGTTGAGGAACCGGTATCGAACTCAAGGTATCGGTATCAACATATTTTACATATAATTGATAACAAAACAAGCAAAATCCTAAAACTTTAAAATAGGCTTCCAGCGGGCACTGAAGTGACGTCTCAGAGTGAACACAGCTGAGACTGGCAGAAGGCACTTGAAACTCCAACCGGCTCCTTTTCAGCCTCAAAATCAGAGCCAGCGGCCACAAGATCATGCTGACAGACACACCGCGGTCAAGCTCGTTCTTGCACTCGGTCTATTTTGGTTCATAGCTATCGGAAAGCGATGCAAGCCCTTAAAAAAATCCTTTTTGCTCCATTGCAAACAAGCCTCTCCTTTAACACTCAGTGCTATTAACATTTCTAATAAAGTTTTCAATTAAGCAGGGACCAATCCGAGCCTGAACAATGAATCTACACCATCTACAGAGCCGCATAATGGACATCATAGATCACACAGAGAGAAATCGTGTGTGAGATTCAACAGCCCTGTTCAGATAAGACGTCTTATTAAACACACATGAGCTGCACGTGTCACATCAACAGCTTAATGCAAGTCATACGGTGCAACCTCTTGGCATGTGACCGGTTTTGGGGGATGCTCTTGTCTAGCAGCTTAAAGAATCTAATGCTCAGAAATTAAATTGATAATTTCCCCAGTCCTCCGTCCTTCAGTCTGTGACCCATCACATATATATACACACTTATTACCTTTGCATAAACCTACATTTCACAGATTTCAACAGGGCATCTTGCTTTTTTCCAATGGTCATGTTGTGGCATTTTGCCCAGGAGAGGATTTACTTTTTAACTCTTACAGCATTGGACTAAAGCTTGCTTTTTGTACTTTTCAGGCACTATTTTCTGGCATTCCCAGAGGAAAAATCACCACACTGACTGCTTGTAAATTCCTCGTTATGCTATATTAAATCACCAAATCATTGAAATTCAATGTTCACTCCTTAATGCACTTTCCTCACATCTTACTTCAGATGAGACGAGCGCTAAAAAAGCTAATCAAGCATGCACAATTAAAAAAAAGCTGAAGCACAGAGGATGCATTATTCCCTAAAAATGCTCAATCACATAAATTAATGTTCATTTTAAATGCAAGCCTGGCAATTTTGTATTAAATTTCATATTAAATGAGAAAAATGCAACTTT